>JAVHLU010000025.1:0-143749 GCA_036785755.1 Colletotrichum ledebouriae
TATATTAATAATATACTCTCTATATATAATAAAGTAGTTAAAAAAGGAGCAGGTTTTATTAATTATATTAATACTAAACTCTCTAGTAAGCTCTTATATATTATTAGTATTAAAGGGTATACCTCGCATAAGCTTAGCGTTTTTATATATAAAGTCTAGTACTAATATAGTTAAGGGATAAGAATAAGGAAGAGGGAGAGGTATAAGGCCTTACTTATAATAGAGCTTCTTATACTTCTAGCTATAAGAACCTCTTAGGAAAGACCTCTTTAGTTAAGGAGTTACCTCTTATATAGTAGTATTTATAGTACTTTTAGCACCTTACTAGAAGGTTAACCTTTTAAGTTAAGGAGTTATCTTATATAGTAGCTTTTACCTTACTAGAAGGTTTAGTAAGGGTATTACTATAAGAGCCTTAGTAGCCCGTTTAGCTCTAATATAATTAGCCCTAGTGCGGCGCGCGTCTAACTTTATATAGTAATATTTAAAGGGTTTACTTACGAGTAGTAGGAATATATAAGGTTCCTATATTATTTTCCTTAACTAGTAGAGGGTATAAGTTAAAATACTTATATAGTATTTCCTAAATTATACTTACGAACTAGGTGAATTTATTATAGTCCTTTTGCGAAGGGGCTATAACGTAATTCCAAACTTAATATAGTTACTTACTAGCTTTAGAGCTTCCTATTAGATATAAAAGCTAAGGTTTAAATTAGTAAGTAAAATATTAATAGTTAGAATAGATTAATATTTAAGGGGAGGCTATAAGTACTTAGCGGGGAGGATAATAATAACTTATTAGGGGAGCTCTATATAAAGATTATTTAATAGAGTTATAACTTAAATATAACTACTTACCTAGGCTATAATAGTATACTAGAAATAATAAGCTAGTAGTTCTATTAGCTAGGATAATTATAGATAGTATAGAGATTTATAAGGAATTATAATATCTATAGAGGGATATATATCTAGAGGTAAGCTAAGAGAGGCTTCTTAAAGCCCCTACTAGTACCTACTTAGTTATACTTAGATCTCTTAATAGACTTTATTATAAATTTACTACTTATAAAGGATAATACTAGCTAATACTTATAGGTTATAGTAAATAGGCTAGGTAAATTAGTAATATTAGAGGAGATAGGTATTATAGAGGTAAAAGCTTATACCTACTAGTTCCTTACCTCCTACTTCTAGTTCTATAAGTTTCTATATAGTATTATTAATAATTAAGGGTTTAACTAAGTAAGCTACTTCTAAGCTAAATTCTACTACCTTATTAATATAAGGAGGCTATTAAGTATTATATACTACCTATAAACTAATAGTAATACTAAGAGGTAGAACTAGGAGATATAAGCTATCTTATAGGTATTTATAACCTAGGTATAGGATAACTAGGGGTAGCTCCTACCTACTACCTAGCTAGTACTCTATAATAAAGTTAATAATATAACTAGGCTCTTACTATTCTTCTTAGAATATAAGTACTATACTAACCCTATACTAATAATAAATAATATAATAGAGGAGGTCCCCTCTAGGGATATAGTAGCTACTCTCCTAGTAATAAGGCTATAAGAAGTAGTAGACTTTATCTAAATAAGTATTATAGCTACCTAATAGTATAGCGAGGAGAATATAAACTAGTATAGGATACTTATAGAGGAGTACTAAGTAAGTAATAAGGTTTAGCCTTTAATAGCTAATTATAAGAGCCCTAGGCTTAGTAAGAAGCTATTATAATTATACTATAAGTATATTATAATTAGAATCCCGAGCTTATATATTATTAAGTTAGATATACTTAGTAATATCTACCTAAGGTTCTATATAAACCTCCTCTAGAGGGTACTAGAGGACCCCTTACTTATATAGATAAGGATAGACTCCTAGCTACTACTAATTATAGCTAATAATAATAAATTTAAATATTATATAGAGGAGATATATATAATATAATAAAAAGTAGTTAAGCGAGGGTAGAAGCATAAGGTCCTAGTTAAGTAGGAAGGGTATATAGAGCCTACTTAGGAGCCTATAGAGGCTATTATAGAGATTGCTATAGTAAATAGGTATAAAGCCCTATATAAGCTAGTTATAAATAATAATAGCAACCCGGCTTATACCTAGGGGGGGACTAGCTAGGAGGGGGGATAATATTATAAGCTATACTTAGATTAAGCTTACCTAGGCTTCTACTTAGGTTTACTACCTTAAGGAGCTACCTAGGGCTTACCTAGGGCTTACCTAGTTATTCCCTATAAATTAGTAAAATCTCTACTAGAGAGGAAAACTTCCCCTTTTCCTCTTTAGCTTAAATAAATAGTATTATAGCGACCTCCTATTACATAAACTCGGGTCTAACCCCTCGTACTAACTTACCTAGCCTATTTACTATAACTTATAAGTATTAGCTAGTATTATCCTTTATAAGTAGCAAGTCTATAATAAAGTCTATTAAGAGGTCTAAGTATAACTAGGTAGGTACTAGTAGGGGCTTTAGGAAGCCCCTCTTAGCTTACCTCTAGATCTATATCCCTCTATAGATATTATAGTTTCTTATAAATCTCTATATTATTTATAATTATCCTAGCTAATAGAACTACTAGCTTACTATTTCTAGCGTGCTATTATAGCTTAGGTAGGTAGTTATACTTAAGTTATAGCTCTATTAAATAATTTTTATATAGAGCTCCCCTAGTAAGTTATTATTATTCTCCCCGCTAGGTACCTATAGCCTCCCCCTAAATATTAGTCTCCTCTAATTATTAATATTATTTCTACTAATTTAAACCTTAGCTTTTATTTCTAGTAGGAAGCTCTAAAGCTAGTAAATAACTATATAATATATAGCTTTATATATTATATCCTTCTTTATAGTTTCTAGCTATAGCGCTTATAGTTGAGGGTTATTATTAAAGACTATAATATCTAGGATATTAATATAGCCCTTCTAACTTCTCCTTACTAGGGGGCTAACTATAAGGTCCCTATAGGGGTAAGCGTACTCTAGTATTAGCTATAAGACCCTCCCCTACTTCTACTTATTATCTTATCCTTATAGCGCGTCCTATTTTCTCTAAAAGAGGGTATTAGGGGCTATTACTTCCTTACTAGGGTAGTATTTAATAGTAAAATTATATTAGAATAGCTCCTCTATTTACTAGCTCTAGCGCTCTATATAGCGCTATTTCTTTATAAAGTATTTAAGCCCCTAGTAGTTAGTTAATACCTTAAAAGTAGTTATATAATATAGCTCTACCCTCTATATATATAAGTAAGAAAGGATTACTAGGAGCTTTTTATTATAAATAGGGTAGTTATATTCTATAGATAAGAGCTTCTATATATAGAACGCTATAGGATATTAGATACCCTCTAGGTTAACTTATAAGAGTACCCCTCTTAATATAAATCCTAAATAGTTAGTTTTAATAATAATTCTATTTTCTAAACTAAACTAGTAGAATACTAGCTAGGTATTAAAAAGCTACTTAAGCTATAAGAAGGCTTATTCTTAATTATCTCCTTATTAGAACGTTATATTCTTCCTAATAAGTAGTATAAGTAGTTTAATAATATCCCTATATTTTAATATAAATATATTATAATAATTTATAAACCTTAGGAAGCCCTAGACCCCCTTTAGGGAAGTAGGGGGTAACTACTTAGTAATCGCCTAGAGTTTCTTAGGGTTATTAAAAGAGACCCTCTCCTATTATTATAATAAACCCTATATACTTAAGCCTCTTAATTAAGAACTCGTACTTTATAAGGTCGAGGTTTAGGCTTATATTTACTAGCTTCTAGAAGACCTCCTAAACCTTCCTCTTATAGTCTTCCCTTATTCTATTAGAGTAAATTAATATATTATTTATATAAGTTATAATAAAATTATTAAAGAAGTCTTATAGGGTACTATTAATATATTACTAGAAGCTAGTAGGGGTATTAGTTAGGTTAAATAAGTAAACTACTTACTTAAATAACTTATACTAAGTATAGAATATAGTTCTCTCTTAGTACTTCTTTATTACCCTTAACTTATAAAAAGCTATTATTATATCTAGCTTAGTATATTACTTAGCTATACTTACTTAGTATAATATCTTAGAGATTAATAAGAAGGGGTAGTAATCTTTCTTAGTAATTATATTAAAGGCCTTATAGTTAATATAGAAGTAAATTCCCCTACCTAGCTTCTTTATAAAGAGTATTAGTACTCTAATATATAAGCTACTAGCTATAATAAACCCCTTATCTAGGAGGTCTTATAAGGTCTTTTTTAATACTAATAGCTCTTCTCTTAATATATTATAAAGGGGGCTCTAGGTAAGTAATAGCTTACTCCTATCTAGTCTTAGTATAAGGTTAATCTAGTAGTTTACCCCTAGTTACTTAGGGGATAATAAGTAAGCCTTATTAGGGTTAAATAAATTTAGAAACTCCCTTAAGACCTAGCTTAATAAATAGTATTATTAATCCTTTTTTAGTTTTAGGTTTAAGGCTTTCTTAATATTAGCTAAGCTAATAGCTTATATTAATACCTCTATAGTACCCTCCTAGTACTTACTTTATTATCTCGCTAAATATTAGTAGATTATAGAGAACGAGGGTATATTAAGGAACCTTATAGCCCTTATTTCCTTTATAAGGGGCGTTTTTTCTTAATCCTTTAGGTATAGCCTAACTTATCCTCTCTTATAATATACTTAATAAGCTATAGCGTTATAAATAACCTAGCTCTACTCTATTTAGGGGCGCCCTAAGAGGATATTAGGGTCTAGGCTATTAACTATATATATAAAGATATACTAAGTATAACTACTTATTTCTAAGTTAAATATTACTATACCTAATATATTACTTAGTAATAATCTACTAAGTATATACTTTTTTATAAGTTAGTATCTCTTCTTAATATATAAAAAGTAGAGGTATTAAGCTAAGGAAAAGTTAATTATTATATAGGTATTACTCTTAATATTTACTAGGGTATAAGCTAGATATCCTCTATTAACTCTAACTTAAATAATAATAAGCTTATTATTAGCTAGTTATTCCTATTTATATTCTTCCTAACTTAATATCTCCTCCTTAGTAAGCTCTAGGGCTTAATTACGCTCTAGAGTTAGTCTTTTCCTAACTCCTTATCTTCTTTTAAGGAGTTAGTTATTACTTAGTAATTATTTATAACCTTATAATATACTAGTTCTTCTTTTAAGGTTTTATTTTTATAACCCTAAGTAGCTAGTCCTCTTTATTAGAGTAATACTAAGTAATATAACCTCTAGCTTTATAAGCGTAATAAGTATAGGGGTCCCTTATACCCTTTTAAAGCTATTAGTATTATACTAGGGAAATACCTAAGGAGGATCTAGAGTTTTAGTAGTTATAGCGCCCTATCTCCTTAACTTATAAGATATATATAGCTCTAGTTATATAAGTATCCCCTTTAGTATCCTTAGTAGTAGGTCTCTAGTAAGTTACTAAGTAGTTACTAGTAACCTTCTAGTACTCTACTTTCTATATAATACTCTAGGCCTTTAAGAGCTAGCTATTATAATTAGCTAGTAAGTTAATAGTAATTAGCTAATTCCTTAGCTTAGAAGTAAGGGAGGCCTCTAAAAATAAGATTTAGATTTAATTAAGCTAGTTTATATTATTTATATTAGCTAGTATCTACTTAAATCTTAATAAGAAAGTTACTAGGGATTTATTCTCTTTCTACTAGAGGGTTTATAGATAGGCTATAGCTTATAATTAGATATTTAGATCCTTATATATCTAGTCTAGTTAAGTTATAAAGTCCTTAGGGTTATATTTTCCCCTACCCCCCCTAGCTCTATAGAAAGTAGAGACTACTTACTAGGCTATAATATCTAAGTAGGAGTTAATAAGGTACTATACCTCTATATCTATAGTATAGAACGCCCTATTTATAATAATCTTATACCTTATCTATTATACCTAGGTAGTATATTCCTTTTATTTACTTAAAAACTTTAGGGGTAGGGGTAATAACTTCTAGTATACTATACTAGGTATTACTAGTGCTTTACTAGTAATACTTATAGGGGTCTATATAGCTATATACTAGCTATTCCCTTATTTAACCTCTTATAACTATTACTAGAGGGACTTTATTATTACTAATAAATTAGCTTATAATAGCTTATCTCGAGTTTTAGCTATATTACTATTAACTATCTTACTAACTAATAGGGAGTAGTACTTAACCTATTATTACTATTATGATAATAAGCTTAAATATATAAAGGGTTAAACCTAAGTTTATTTAATAAGAGGTTATTATAATACTATTTATTTAAGCTAAAGAGGAAAAGAGGAAGTTTTCCTCTCTAGTAGAGATTTCACTAGTCTATAGGGAATAACTAGGTAAGCCTTAGGTAAGCCCTAGGTAGCTCCTTAAGGTAGTAAACCTAGGTAGAAGCCTAGGTAGGCTTAACCTAGGCGTAGCCTATAATAAAAACGTAGATCTAGGCTCTTTTTTTACTTACTAACTTATCTATACTTACTTATATAACTTTAAGGATTTTTTAATATTAATATTATTAGGTTTATCCTCTACTTTCTTCTACTCCCTCTTTATAATTTTAATAAGGTTATATAGCTTAGTTACTATATAAATAATCTAGATTTATATAGCGAAGTAATACTCTAGTAAGCTACCTTAAAGGATTATAAATACCCTCTTTAGTACTCTAAATACCCTCTCTACTATTATCCTTAGCCTTATATAATATAAGTTAAATAACTCCTTCTTACTCTATAGCTATAATATCCCCTTATTATAATCTTCTAAGTAATACCTCTTATTATTAAATAGTACTACTATACCCTTAAGATCCTATTAAAAGCCTATATTAGTAAGGTAATACCTCCTATCTAGTATCTTAAAAAGCCGGGCTAATATATAGTTAAGTAGGGTTAAGTTATTAATAAAGCCCTCTATACCTATAAGTATATATATATAAAAGTAAGGTTAAATTTTACTACTATAAGTATATTTAAGCTAGTTACTCCTTCTAATTAAAGAATTATTATTAATTATCTATAGGGATATAAGTAGGGATAAATATCCTATCTATTGCTCTAATATACCTATTAAACTAAGCCCTCTCCTTATTATATTTAACCTCCTCTAAGATATATAATAGATCGGGTAGCTTTACGAAGTATTAATATATAATATATATAGCTTCTAGTATAATCTAAAATATCTTTAATACTATATTCTAAGATATTTTAAATTAAGAGGTAGCATTCTATTATATTACTAACTACTTAATAATATATAAGAAGATTAATACCTTCTATTTAGTAATTTAGAACTTAGTATTATAATAAAGTCCTTCTTATATAGCTAGTCTATAAGTAAGGAGAACTCTACCTTTATAAGGTAGAATAACTCTTAAAACCTAATATTAGTACTAGTAAGGAAGTCCCTTATAATAGCTATAATAACCTATAGGAAGTTATACTATATATTATAAGTATACTTCCTAGGAAGGGTGCGCCTATTACTCTCTTATTATTAGCTTAAAAGTCCTCTTTAGTAATAATACTAACTATTATTATAGTAATAACGCCTTTAGTATATCGATCTATTATAGTAGCGCGCGCTTATATTAGTAGCGACTTCCTTAATTATTTATTAAATTAGCTACTAATTAATTCCTATAGTTAATTAGTAAAAAGCTGCTTTTTTATAATCTATATCCCTGAAATTAACCCCTATTAAGGGAAATACCTATTAAGTAGGGGGGGGGATAATATATAAATCTAGCTAGAATAGGTACCTCTTATATAAGCTAAAATTTAGGCCTAATAAGGTATAGTCCCTTAAAAAAATTAGAATTTTTTTTTTTTTTTAGCTAACTAGTAGCTCTATAACTTAGCCTAAATCCTAATTATTTTTAGTAAACTATCACGCCCTTAGGAGACATGCGCAATCTGCCAACTAGTGCCAGACTAGCGAAAAAGCCATAGAAATCTCCGTCATGTCGAGTTAGGGCTCGAAAATGCTCTAGACTACCCTGCTGTACTGCCGACATGACAATAGGAGGGGCACATTCAAGAAATAGTAGCCAGCTTCCTACTCTGAGAAGGCTCGATTGGGGGCGTGGACTGGTATATACGGTCACTATCCAGATATCCAGAAGGGTAACCTTTCAAACCCCATATCACGACTATGGCGTGTCTCTCTAACCCATCCACAAGCTCACCTCACTCACCCGTTGCCAGTCTATTGAACAGTGACGAAAATTCTCAGTTGAGTGTAACTTTTTCTTCCTGTCATGCACCCTCATATGGGTAGGATGACTCTTCTTTCCATTTCTACTGTGATCGTCAAAGTTTCGTTACAATTACAACGGTGTAGTTGCCATTTTCCCATCTAATGCAAAACCCCGGAGTTCAAAAGGCCGTGTAAGAAAAGATCCCTACACCGTCAAAACAGAAAAGAATGAAGAAAGATATTCCCAGTCCCTTAACCCCAAGTGAACAAGTCCGTGCCTGAAAGAGAGCGCTGCACTTTCTCAGTTGTGCCTAGTGAGGGTACGTGGCCCACGAACGGTGGGGTCAGCTAAAAGATGAAATCCAATACAAAACCAAAAGCCGAACAAACGCCAGCTTGAGACAAAAGCATCGTAGTAACGATGCTTTCAGATGAACAAAAAGGTATGTACAAGTCGCTTTTGTCTGTCTTTGTCCTAATGAGCAAGTTGCTGGTGAGTCCCATTCAACGCCGCTATTCCTTGAAATGCTATGCCATGCAATGCACGCTCAATATACAGAACAACTTGACAAAGGAAATGGTCGATCGTATCGACCTACGCGAGCACCACTATGGCTCAAGGCCTGGTAACTCCCCTGGTAAAGTGGTGTTGGGTTGAAGCGATGGGTCCGATGGATCGTTGGCAGAGTTAGGTTTGACTGTAGCTCTACCAGAAATTGGAGCGCTTCGGACTCTTTGACTGAGTGGCAGGGAATAGCGAACGACACCCTTGACTATCAGGTCAAATTCGTCCTGAATAATTCGACCCCAGCGCTCAGAGCCACCGGCTGAGTGGTTGCCCGGCAAGTGAAGTCGCATAGTACCAGTCGAGGCTGACACGCCCTTGTTGAAGAAGGATCCTTCGAAAGACAATGGACTGTCGAACTCGGTAATCGTACCAAGACGCATGTTGGGCGCGGCGTCGTCGTCTGGCGGGTCGTCAGGAGGATCGTCGCGAATGTGCAAGTCTGGTTCGCCTTCGTGGGGTCTCTTCCACCAATCAAAGTCAGTTCCTGCGTGAGGTGACTTTGCGAATATCTCAAGGTTTGCTTGGTCAATAGACACAACCACAATGTTGGGGTTATGAGCTTTGACCGTCAAATCGAACATGAGTTCTGGGTCGCTGGCGAGGACATTCTTGATGGATACGAGTTCGATGTCCGTCAGAGGTTGAGATGTAGCGAACATAAAGCCAATGGCGCCAGTAATAACTAGAAGGAGCATCATAGTCACTACCAGACAAGCAGCAAATCGATTGAGATATGACGGCTGTTGCCTGTATGACTGCGACTCAAGGTTTCGCAGGTTGGTAGGATGCCGACGGGTTCTGCGATTTGACCGAACGGTGGAGGTAAGTAAAGGCGTACGCTCATCATCTGCGCCAGTGGTCGTCGTATCATCCGCATCGTAACGTGCCATCTGGATTGAAGAACGCTTGCCGAGAGCGTGAGGCCCGCCTCTAGCTGAGCTTGCGACTCTCGGACTGGGAGGGCCGGATGACTGTCTCGAATTGTTGGCCGGCAGTTTCGAGCGCGCGGCGTTCGGAAACAGTGATTCGTTGTCGAATAGCGAAGGATGGGAATTGCCAGGCTGGCGTCCCCAGCGCCCGAAGTGGTTGTGGTGATGGTGTCTGGTTGTGCCTCTCCCAGACCCAACGCCTACGCTTCTGCCGCTGCCTTTCCCATCCTCATCGACGCAAAGACCGTCGACACCATTGCTGTTAAAGGTGCTGACAAATTTCATACTCTTCTTCAACCCCGCAGCAGCTGCTGCGGGCCCCTGCATAGTCTCGTGAATTGAGCGCATGCCTAGGGCGCCGGCTCTGTCGGCTTGGCTAATCATCGAGGTAGCGCTGGGAGTTCGGGAATGATATCTACGTCTTTCGCCAACGTCAGGCGGATTGGAGTCGTACACAAACGTCTCCTCGGAATCTGATGTATTCGCCTCATCAACGGCGCTGGCCACTTTAGCCTCAAAGATATCTGCTTTTGAAGATGCTGGAAAGCATTCACAAGTCAGCAGGTCGCCCTAGAAACTTGCAAATTTGCGAAAGACTCTCGGAATCACAAACGAGCAGCAAACTAGCATCCCCGCGCCAGAGTGTCTATTTCGAACTCCAGTTGGCGGCGAGGAGGCACTCATTGTCTCTGATGTTTCTCGTCCTGCGATACGACGCCATCTTATCAAAGGTAAAACAGGATGTAAATGAAATATCTCACCATTGCCAGTGTTGACCGTCGGTTGCTTTCGACTTGTTTTTTTCTTCTCCTTTTTTGGTCTGATTGTCTCTGAACTGGGCTTCGTTTTCAGTGTGCCGTTGCCAGGCTCCAATTTGGACCCAGGTGCCAGTGCCACCTGGGGGATGGATGACACTGTCTCCGTCTCGACGATGAGATTAGATCCTTCTCCAGCTGCCTTGCTCTTGCCCTGCTTGTTTGACAATACACTGGACTGTCGCGTGACCGTCGGCACAGGAGCCGAATTTTGTGATCGCACCCTCACAGTGCCGCTATCGTCTGTACATTCCGTTGGCTGCAGAGCTGGTCTGCTCAGTCTGACAGTTCGGTCGTCAACCTGGGTGACAGCCTCGGCGCCGGCAGCTGCCTCGTGGGCCAGCTTCTCGTTGACCTTTTCCAGTGTAGAATCCATCAACCCTGGAGAGTTCGGCAAGCTCACTTCCTGCACAGTCTCCAATATTGAGCCGCTTCCAGCAACTGGAGTTCGAACTCCGGACTGGAACTGAGAGCCGTCGGTTTCGCTTTCGGACACGGCAGGAAAGGGCTCAGACGCCGGGGTGGGAGATGCTCTCGTCAGGTTGATTCTCGGAGGTTCCTGCTCAGTCCGACGTGCTGGAGGAGTGTTCTGAGGTTTATATAGTTGAGGAGGAGGCGAGCGCAAGCGAGGCGACACTGGCCAACGAGGACTGTCTCGCGTTTGAGCTACCTCAATGTTGGGCGGCGTCTTCTGGGGGTTTGTGGACTTGAGGAAGGATTCTTGCGTATATGGGAGTAGTGTAGGGGTTGTGGCAGCAGAGAGGGTCCTCGATGATGCCGGCGGGCCTGGTATGCTACTGGTGGACCTGGGGGTTCGGACCGCGGTTAAGTCTTGGTTACTACCTTTGCGCGACCTCAACCCGGGCGTTGAAGAGGACTTTGGGACAGTGGTTGTTGTCGGCTTCGCAGACTGACGAGTGGGCGAAGTGTCTCTCGAGTCGAGTGGTGATGGGGTAAGGGATGTTGTAGCCGAAGAGTGCTTTGAGGAGGGCTGGCGATCGACGGGGGTAGTGGTGGCGGTGGTGGTGGTGTGGGAGGGAGTAATGATGGAGGTTTCTGAGCGTTCTAATCGTGACTGGCTTGCGTCAGAAGACCCATTCATGGTGTTGGATGTCTTTTTCATGGCCGAGGATTTCCAAGTGAGACAGCAAAGGGAATGGAGCCTCGTCTAATCCTCATACCAATCCAATGTGGGTTTTAACTCGGCAGCCGGCAGTCGTAATTCGGAACCAGGCCTATCATGATGTTCGACAATGCGACGTGGGATGCGACGGTATTCGGGATTGAGAGGGTGCGATACTGGTGGAAATGGGGTAACGTCGTCGGGGCTGGTAGCTACCGCACTGCTCCTCGATGTGCAAGACGGAGACGGAGGCGGATGCGCAGTCGTGTGTCTCTAGGTTGGATTTGTGGTCCACGAGTGGCTAGGCTGGTGCTGGCGAAGTGGCTGCTGTGGATGTGTCTGACGGGTACACTTGCGGAAAGTATTTTGCAGAGAGCGATCTGGCGTAAGATTATACGAGAGATGACAGTGAAAGAGGGAGAAGTTTAGAAATGAGAGGTTTGGGGAGAAAAGTCAAGTGCTTAGGGTGGTGTAAGTTGAATAAGCTGGTGGGAGAGAATGTCTGGTGTGAAAGACGAAGACGGAGACGGGTGGAGGTTGTGGGAGTCCAGACCAGACCAGACGGGAATGAGGTCAGTAAGGCAGCCAGTGCAAAGCCAAACTGTTAGGTCAGGCTGCTCGCTGCTTTGCTGCTTGGTGCGCTGGCGCTGGCTGCTGGACGATTGAGGGAAGTTGACGGGAGTTGGTGGGTGCTGAGGTGGGAAGGGCCGGCTGGTCGGTCAAGTAAGGAGCGGGCTCTAGCGTGTGACGACTGCGACCTGCTCAGCGAGTCTCAGAGACCTAAGTGCCCCCCAAAGATGAAATGGAAGGCAGTTGCCGGAAGCCACCTTAATGCCCTGTTTGCAAGGGGCAGTGAGGTACTGTAGAGACTAGAGAAGTAGTACACGGGAAAGAAGACACTTTTGGTACGTACCGCGAGGTACAATTGCGTCTGAAAGCAATTCATGGGCTAAGTAGATATACCTGTCTACAGGGGACACCTTTGCGGGAGCGTTGCGGTAGTTATCACCCACTTTTATGTACTTCAACACCAGACCGGTACAAGCAAAAAGGTATCCAGTCTATGGATGAGGTACCTTCACCTATCGTTGTTCCTCGGTGTTGTGATGTCCTCTTCCCCCCCTTGGGCAGGGCAGAGAGATACAGAGAGAAATAAGCGATGCCACAAATGCTGCGCTTCTATGCCGTCACCCAGGTGAGGAGACAGCAGATTTCCATCTGATGCTGTTGACCTTGTCGCATCCGATTTGTTCTGCTCATGCACTATTATGCTAACCAGCTCCTATTGTGAGTGTGCTGCATACTGCCACTTGCTGTATTAACTTTTCCACTATCGCTGTTGTTGAGTCTACATGTGTACTAGGCACGGAAGACAAATAATTTCGTCATGGACATTTGGATACGACCACGCATGGCGCAGAGCCCTTCGAAGGAGCGGCAGGAAGCAAACAATGGATATGACAGGCCCGAAGGCAAACTCCTTACTGTGACCACAGTCAGAAACCTTCCTCCTTGGAAGGGAGGGCTAGGTCGACGAGTAAGGCGAGGCAAGCGCAACAAGGCAAGCAAGAACCAAGAAAAAAAAAGGTGAAGACTAATAACATTCTAAAAGAAGAAAAAAAGGAAGCAAAAACCTGACGCATTTGAAGGGTGAACCTGATGTGCCAGCCCAACGGCCATGCCTGATCATCACTGTAAGGTAGTCCGCAGATACATATTCATCAGTCCAAATAGCTGATGCAAAATTATCTCTGCCTCCCTCCGTTCACTCTCATCCATTTTTCTCACGAAGTTTTCTCGCCTTCCAGCTTCTTCCCAGAACAAGGTTTCTCTTCAACTTCAGCGCCTCTTGGACGCGACGCAGACACGGACAAGTGCGGGAGCTCGGTTCTCCTCAGGCACCGCGGAAGCGTTCCTGACGGCCCGCATCAATCAGAAGCTTCGTCGAATGCCCCATCGGAACAAGTCTTCCAACCCCCTTCAGCCGAATATTCGTCTCTGGGCTGTGAGTAGGTTTGAGTTTTCTAGGGGGGGGCAGCCGTCAAGGACGGATGTTGTGGCTTGAAGTTGTGCCCTGGTACCTTACGCTCAGTCTCACCGTGCGATGGGCCGCGTTGTCACCGCACCGCACTGGCGATTTCCCTTGTTCCTCTCCTCCCCTCCCCGCTAGAAGAAGATCGGGAACTCTGGGGAAGGTGGCCGCGGACGGATTCCTTCAGCAGCCTACGCAAAGAATGGACCTGACCTGCTGCAGGTCCCAGCATTCAGTAGCGTCACAAGGCAAGCAGCGGATGGCCCAGCCAGGCTTGAATCAGAGGGGGAGAAGGGGTAGGATAAGACTTAGGAAGGGAATTCACAAGAGAAAAAAAAACAAAACAAGATAGACAAGTCCCATCGGTTGATCGGCCATCGACAGGCACGTCACGCTCCCAAGCCAACCTCGGAGTTTGCTGTTTGGTAGCCGTCCCCCGGCTTGCCTAAATCCCCTTTGGTCAAGGCTTGGGTCCCTTAGGTACCTTGGACAGGCTGGGGAGGAGTTCCGTCGCAACTGTCGTTCCGGTAGGTACGAGACGGGATACGAATATACACTCAGAGGTACGGTACTGTCTACCTTAGGATGACACACAGCCCAGCCTGCCCGAGCAAGCGGTAGGTAACGCACGGCGCTGTCAGTTGGTCAATGGTACCTTCGTTCCAGTTGGAATGGAAGGGGTTGAAAGGCTAACCTAAGGATAAAAGGGTGAAAGGGCGAACCTAAGGAGAGCTGACCGACCTGGCCCATGGCCGGCAGAAACCCTGAAACTAGGCGGAATGCCTCAGACCGCAACTCTCAGATGCTTTTCTCCAGACTGATTCGTCCTCGCTGGGCTGTGGATTTGGTGGATGAGATGGAGCCGTCTCCGCCCGCAGCGTCCATCCTCAATCTGGAATATTTCTGGATGCGACTTTTTCTTTGCTGGCCCTGGCCCTGGCCCTAATCCTGCAGGTGGCCTTGGCCCAGCCCTTGCTAACTAAGGTATGGATGTGCCCGATGGGCGGATGTATCTATACATCGGTGCTTACATAATGGGGTAGCCCGAATGTGGGCTAGCGTGACAGTCCTCCCCCCGGACAACAACAGTCCATCGACCAAGTCCACAAACCCACGCTCGCCACTCACCACCAAACCACTATCCGAAGCAACACTCGGTTAACAAAAAAAAAATGGCCAGTTTTTAACCACCACGCCTACCTACCTAAACCTTCCCTCCTCTACCTACTACTACTACCTACTTATACCGTTATTATTATTACTATTTTTATCGTAAAAAATTCTAATTAAATTAATCAAATTAATACTAAAAAGCTAATATAAGTTATTAAGCGTAATATAGGTACAATAGGCTTCTAAAATCTAAGTACTTTCAATGGTTTCGCGATATTGTTGAGACCGGCCATTTTTTGTCAACCGAGTGCCAGAGCACACAAGGCAAAGTCAGAACACATGGTGCATCTGGTCTCCATTCCAAAAGCCCACTTCGTTGCCTTTCCCCATGTATGTTTTGTCTAATACCAGTGGAAGCGTTTATCTTTCCTCCTCCTCTTGCACCAGCGGCCTGTCACCGATTCTCTCCACTGTAGCCGCTGCCCATCACCGCCGTTTGGGGTCGTCACTAATCTGGTCCTAGACTTGTTGTCGTGCCCTCTCATCCTTGGTTTGTGGTTGCCTCTGAATTACCGAAGTCTATTAGTGCCACGCCTATCGTACTGTCCCATTCGGTTCTTGGAATCTGCTTTTAATGTGATGTGTTGTGTGCCTGATGCAACGGGCTACTTTCTTCACTTGTCGTTAGTCAGGAACGGCGCCTTGGAGCTGAGGATGCTTCCGAGACGGCAACCTGCACTCTAGCACAGATTCTGCTTCAACATACGCTATCGCGAAAGAGCGTGCTATATCACCAGCTATGGGATGGAATACGATACCGGGTGCGACGACCAAAGTCGTATTACTGCCAATGTTGCGACTGCGGGTTGCCCACCCAAGGCTGACGACATGGCTGTTGAAACAGATTACAGTAAAGAGACGAACCACCCTGCACCAAGTATGGCATTGGTGAGCGTCTTTCGATATGGGGACATTGCCAACGGAATGCTTCTCTCGTGGTTTCTACATGGCCTTGGCTCCAGGTTAGCATAGACAAAAACAAGTTGACCGCCTGGTGCCCCAGACTGCGATCCTTGTCAAGCTCAGGCACACACGACTACCGACCTACATCCTCATGATGAACTCAAGATCATGGCCCTGCTTGCAAACAACGCCCAATTCCCTCAACCTTCAGGGAGTCAGTCTTCACCGCGTCTAACTCCTCGTTGTATTGGTACCCTTTCTTTTGTGGGTTCCCATCAGTGGCGTACAACTCCTGCTTGGATTCTCTTGTTCTCCCGCGGTTTGCTGCTCTTCAGGCACGCAGACAGATAACAACTTGAACTCGTTGAAACGAACTGCCGCATGTCCTGCCTCGATACCGCATGGCCCCGTCGTGTCTCTTTGTTGCCAACGAGCCCTTGCTCTCTGCGCAGGCAGCTGCGACCAACATCGACTCTGAGGACTTCAAGCCAGTCCTCTTTAGCCTCTCACAGGCGGCCAAGTGGACGACGTGGCAGGCACGCGACTGCTTGCGTTCCCATGTGCTCCCAGCTCCGGACTCTGGTTGGAAGGGGAAGGGCCGCCAGTTTGGACTCTGGAAAAATCTAAGACATCCATGGATTCCCAAGATTGAAAGAAGACGCCGGCCCCCGGGCCCCGACCAAATGTCACAGCGAACCCACCCGCCCACGAGGCAATTACCTGCGCTTCCCAGACAGGCAGACACTATCCCGGATTCCCGATAGTACCGGCCTCTTGGACGTAACGGCGACAGGCCATTGGCTATAACCCATCTCCCTTGAATCCCTTCGCTTGGGGGCCAGGCAGGTCACGACCTAGAGCATGCCCAGAAAGGCGCGAAAGGATGTACCACGGATGACTTTTCTGTGACGTTTCCTTCGAAAGTCGAGCTGCTGATTATTCATTACTCCTTACTCGACTCCGTAGCGATGACTCTGCTGGATTAAGATCTAGACCAAATTGACGTGACCGTCCCTGATGGCATCTTTATCGACGCCTATCCCCGTCGGTAGCGTCAAGACTTCGGCTCCGTCGTATGACGGGTCGCCGGTAGTCCCCGCAGAAAAGGTGGCAGCAATGAACAGGTACCATGTCCTGGACAGACCGAGGCGCTCACCGGGCAGCGAGGAAGCTGCAGTGGCGCTTCCTTCCAAGCGCAGGAGGCTTGCAGGAGGCTTGCACGAAGCAAAAGCTGTGGCTCAACAATGCCCAGGAAGAGAAGAAGCACGTTAGATCCCGTTGCAACATTCCTACACCAAAACGGGACTGGGCGGGCTAGCTGACATGCTGTGAGTGTGTAAGTGTGAACGTGGAGAGGTGAAGTCTCATGCGACCGATCAGACATTCGTTGAGGGAAGCAAGACTTCGGCGATCCAGCGTTCTTTTTTTCGTTTTGCCGGTCTTCTCTACCTGTCAAGTTTCCTTGGCAAAAGCAGCCGCGATATTCCTTCACATATAGCTAGCAGAGACACAACACGTCAAAATGCATCCATTTCGAGCCTTTCCCACCCACGATGACTTGGAGACCCAAAAATCTTTCTTAATTACACGTAAATCACCGCCGCTGGGCGTTGATCATCTGCGCAGGAACCCGAGAGTCTATAGGTTAGCTGAGGGTTCCCTCCGTAGAGGGAAATGACGTACCAACCGTCAACGGGCAGATTGCCTGCCAGCATGCGAGAGAACAGCCTGCTTTTGGCCACACCACTTAAACCGCCCTCCTGGTTCGTCGCCCGCGCCTGTCAGATGGGACGGGCCTTGCTCGGCCTCGTCGCGATGCGCTGGCGGGAAGACCAAAGATCACGCGGGCTGCAGGGTGGTGTTGTAGTCCTTCGGTGCTGGCGGACTACCGTAAGGAACCTTTTTTCTTCTTCCCCTCTAAGCTCCAAGCCAACCCAATGGACAACGACCAAGATGGTGGGTAGCTTGTGAAGTCTCATTCGAGAAACACACCGCATGCAAAAACGCCCCCCTCCCCCTTTCCCTTTCTCACCTGCTGACAATCACTTCCTTTCCGGGTGCACGCGATATTGGGCATTTCCTTTCGACTAATGCCTAAAGTCGGGAGGCGGGTGCTCAGCGCGGGTAAGGCAGAAAGGAAGCAAACGCTGTGTTTCAGAGCGGTAACTGGGCGGGGTGGCATCGCCCGCCACGACCTCTCTCAGTCGATCGGTCCAATCTGGTCGAGTTGCGGTTCCTGTCAATTATCTATTAGTCCAGCTTGACTCTGATTCATAAAGATTAGAAATCACACAGCCTGGTGTTGCCCAGGGAGGATGGAACTTCCACTACCATTGCCCTTCACTCCGAAATCTTCAGCCAACGTCATTCGATACCACATACTGCGTGCACCGCGACAAATTGGCACCAACCGCATGGGGGGTCTGGTTCTTCTTCTCATAGCGGCATTATGATGACCGTTTGACTTGCGTGTGCATGTTGAAACAGAGTACGGGTCATGGCTTTTGTAGATCTCTTACTCGAGGGTCACACGGCAAGACCTCTGGGCTATAGACCTATTGAAGGGAGGGGAAATCCTGCACTGAGGCTCTATTTGGTTTCTGGAGGTTGCGGCCCGGAGCATATGCAGCGGAAAGGGCTGGATGCGTAGGGAGGGGGGCGCGCGCCGGTTCGTCTTATATTGGTCGTCGGGCCTTTCTGGTGAACCCGATCATTTGTCTCATGTGGCACGTGGTAGTACTAGAGGTTATGTTCTCTGAGGTTTGTGATTCCTCTCTACATGGCATGTCAACGCGGGCATTTTGCCGCATGTTTGGCCTGTAGAGAGTCCAAAACATACGTGCGTTCCTTCTTCTGAAATAGGAAGCTGTCGCGTAAGGAATAGACGGACTAAGTGAGCACTTGATATGACAGCAGACGTCGAGGATTAATAAGCCAAGAAAGGAATTTTGTCACGCAGTGCGATTCTGGAGCAATCTCAGTGTAGCAGGACACCAATCCAATTTCCTGCCATAACCGAGATGCATCATTCGATATTCAGGACATGATATCTCTCCTTTCTTTTGTACGCCATGAACGCCAGGCCTGTTCGAAAAATGCCAACACCATCGATCCCTTCCTCCACCTTGTGTGACAAAAAAAAAAACCATGCCATACTTGTCTGGAGTGCGATCTCAAGCAAAGTGAATGCCTTCCGCGTTGAGCGCAGACAAGAGCTTTAGAAAATCCGTCTCGTCGCAGGAACGCGCGCGCTTGTCTAATAAACCTGTGCTCTCGAGCGCGCCCTCGATCTTCTGCCTCACGAGGGCCGCGACCTTCGTCTTCTTGCGCTTGCTCTTGGTCTTCTCAGGCACCTTGGCCGCATTGACGTTGAGCTCCTTGAAAAACTCGGGTGTGTCGTCGTCCATGGGCTCGACGTCGTCATCATCCGCCCCGGTATCCGCGCCGTCGTCCATCTCCATGGCCTCATCGTTGTCTTCGTCGTCTTCGACGAGGGAGTCGTCGAGGGGTACGTTGTTCAAAGCGGCCCAGGTGCGGTAGTTTTTCTCGAGCATCTGGAGGACTTCCTTTGTGCCGAGCCAGCTTGCGCGCATTGTTCTGTTCTTGCGGTTGAAGCACTGGGGACCTGTTAGTTGGGTCTTAGTGGACGAACAATCCGTTTACGTACGATGCGCAGGAGGCCATCAAATTCTTCGAAGGCGATGTTGGGACGTTCAGCGCCTTGCTTGGGAACGATGCGGACGACGCAGGAGTCGACCTGCGGTGGCGGCCTGAAGTTGGCCTTTGAAACCTTCATCACGTTGGAGCAGGTTGCCCAGAAGTTCGCGTTTACACTCAACCTGGTCAAGTTATCAGTCTCGCGCTCTGATCTCCCCTGCCAGTAGTGGCATTACATACCGACCATAGAGCTTATCGCCTGGCTTCGCCACCAATCTCTGGCCGAACTCAAGCTGGAACATGAGAATCGCTTGGCGCGGGGGCTTGGGCATCGCGAGCATCTTGAAAACCAAGGGAGAAGAAATCTTGAACGGCATGGTCAGAAACGTTGAGAACACCCAGATGGCTATGTACATACCTGGTAAGGAGTGTTGGAAATGAGCACGTCGAAAGGCACCCACTCGACCTGGCGCATATATCAGTAACTGCAGTCGTCAAGGCCTCGATGTCAAAGAAGGCATGAGACCAGCGAATAGGACCAGACTGACTTTGATAGCGTCTCCAAGCATAACCTCAAGCTTGCGCTGCTCCGGAGTTCCTTGTACACGCTATACACAACTCTGTCAGCTATTTTGAAGTCGAGCGCGTTCGGGATGTCCAACCTTCGTCACTTCGGCCGCCATTCGAGGGTCGAACTCGATCGCAATGGTTTTCTTTGCCTTCTCCAATATCCTCACTGTCAAATTACCGGTTCCGGGACCGATTTCTAGAACGGTATCGGTTGGTTTCAGTTCGGCTTTCTAGACCAATTTCTTAGTATTTCCAGCTTTTTCGGCAACAGGGTTCGAGACGTACCTGGACGATCGCATCCGCGACACCGGGGTTCTTCAGAATATGTTGACCGACATTTGTCTGGTATTGAAGTCAACCATTGTCGATGCATCACGGAAAGATGGTTTCGCACGTTGAACTTGAACACATTGTTCGTCTTGTTGGACTTTGCCGGTCTTGCGTAGGGAGTGCCCGCGCCAGCAGCGTTGCGCTTCCCAGCTTTGGCCTTGCCCATGGTGGCTTTCGTTAGCGCGTATTCTTCCCAAGTACGACTGAGGTCTATTCGAGTTGCCCGCGCGTGGCGATCCGTGACTTTGGCGATTTGGCCTAGATATCTTCGGGAAGTCGAAGTCTGCGGTGAAAGATGGAGGGGCAGCCTTTTGGAAATTTTAGTGGAACCGACCCCACCACTACCCAGGTACCGTGGCGACAGGGGCGCAGCAGCTTAAAAAACCAAGGACCACTTCAGCCTCGCGCCTTTCGCCCAGATCCGAGCTGTATGGCGGCTTTCCACCAATTTCCCATCTACAAACTTGCCATCTTGTCGCGCACACTCGCAACTACCCACGCGACATCGGCATCTGCATTGAGAAGCCCGCACGATGGCTACTCGACGCGACTTCTTGAAGCAACCGGCTCCCGAGAATTATGTTGCCGGTCTCGGTCGAGGTGCCACCGGCTTCACAACGCGATCAGATTTGGGTCCCGCGCGCGAGGGACCCAGTGAGGACCAGATCAAAGAGGCCGTTGCCAAGCGCGCTGCGCAGCTCGGTCTTGGATCCGATGGAAAGAAGCCAGACGCGGACGAAGACAACGACGATGACCGCTTCAAAGATCCCGATAACGAAGTGGGCCTGTTCGCGGGCGGAGTGTACGACAAAGA
Organism: Colletotrichum ledebouriae; assembly: GCA_036785755.1. Classification (NCBI taxonomy): domain Eukaryota; kingdom Fungi; phylum Ascomycota; class Sordariomycetes; order Glomerellales; family Glomerellaceae; genus Colletotrichum; species Colletotrichum ledebouriae. The sequence continues at coordinate 21,181 of JAVHLU010000025.1, forward strand.
CGACGAAGAGGCCGACAGGATATGGAAGGAGGTCGATGAGAAGATGGCCAAGAGGCGACAGAAACAACGAGAAGCACGCCAAAAGGCCGAACAAGAGGAATACGAACGCAAAAACCCCAAGATCCAACAGCAGTTTGCCGACCTCAAGAGAGCGCTATCGACGGTCTCGGACGAGGAATGGGCCAACTTGCCCGAGGTCGGAGATTTGACCGGGAAGAACAGGAGAAGCAAGCAGAACTTGCGACAACGGTTCTACGCTGTTCCCGATAGTGTCATTGCGGGAGCGAACTCAGCTGGAGAGCTCGGCACCACCATCGCGGAAGATGGCACATCATCAGAAGCGGCGGACGGCACAATGACGAACTTTGCCAAGATCGGCGCGGCAAGAGACAAGGTACTCAAGTCTAGGCTAGAGCAAGCGTCCCAGGACGGCACCGACTCTGTCGCAGGCAGCGCTACAAGCATCGATCCCAAGGGCTACATCACGAGCTTGCAGAAGAGTGGCCTTACCGAGGCTCAAGCGCAAGTCGGTGATATCAACCGTGTGCGCGAGCTCCTGACTTCGGTTATCAAGACGAATCCGAATAATGCGCCGGGCTGGATCGCCGCAGCGCGACTGGAGGAGCTCGCGGGTAAGACGGTTGCTGCGCGCACTGTCATTCAAAAGGGATGTTTGCACTGCCCGAAGAGTGAGGACGTCTGGCTGGAGAATATTCGACTTAATGAGGTTCGCAACGCCAAGATCATTGCTGCAGATGCTATTAAGAAGAATGATCGGTCTGTGCGTCTCTGGGTCGAGGCCATGAGGTTGGAAAACGAACCTAGGGCGAAGAAGAGAGTCATCCGTCTCGCACTGGATCATATTCCTGAATCCGAGGCTCTCTGGAAGGAAGCTGTCAACCTGGAAGAAGATCCGGAAGATGCGCGGTTGCTGCTTGCCAAGGCAACCGAGCTTATACCCCTGTCCGTTGATCTGTGGTTGGCCTTGGCAAGATTAGAGAGCCCCGAAAACGCCCAGAAGGTCCTCAACAGGGCACGCAAAGCAGTCCCTACATCTCACGAGATTTGGATTGCTGCTGCTCGTCTGCAAGAACAGCTGGGCTCGGGACAAAAGGTGAACGTTATGAAGCGCGCTGTTGCAGTTCTCGTCAAGGAGTCCGCTATGCCGAAGCGCGAAGAATGGATCGCAGAAGCCGAGAAGTGTGAAGAGGAAGGTGCCATTGTCACTTGCGGAAACATTATTCAAGAAACACTGGGTTACGGTCTGGACGAAGACGACGATCGTAAAGAGACCTGGATGGAGGATGCGAAGAGCAGTATCAACCGCGGCATGTACGAAACGGCGCGTGCCATCTACTCCTATGCATTACGAGTGTTCGTCAACAGCAAGACGTTGTGGATGGCTGCTGCCGACTTGGAGAGGAACCACGGGACCAAGGAATCTCTCGCCCAGGTTCTGGAGAAGGCTGTCGAGGCCTGCCCTAGGAGCGAAGTGTTGTGGATGATGCTCGCCAAGGAGAAATGGCAAGCGGGAGAGGTCGACAACGCCAGACTTGTACTCGCCAGGGCTTTCAAGTCGAACCCCGACAACGAAGATATCTGGCTTGCTGCTGTCAAGCTTGAGGCCGAGAATGGAGAGACCGACCGCGCACGCAAACTGCTTGAAGAGGCTCGCGAGCAGGCTCCCACGGATCGTGTCTGGATGAAGAGTGTGGTATTCGAAAGAGTACTGGGCAACAGCGAAGCGGCGTTGGACCTTGTCCAGCAGGCTCTGCAATATTTCCCAGCCACGGCCAAGTTATGGATGCTGAAGGGCCAGATCTACGAAGACCTTGGCAAGATTGGTCAGGCTCGCGACTCTTACAGCACGGGTGTCAAGGCAGTCCCCAAATCTGTCCCCCTGTGGCTTCTCTACTCTCGTCTGGAAGAAAACGCGGGCCTCGTTGTCAAAGCACGCAGTGTTCTCGACCGAGCCCGCCTTGCCGTTCCCAAATCACCAGAGCTGTGGTGTGAATCCGTTCGCATCGAGCGTCGGGCGGGTAACATCAACCAAGCCAAGTCTCTCATGTCTAAGGCTCTCCAAGAAGTGCCCAAGAGCGGACTGCTGTGGAGCGAGCAGATCTGGTACTTGGAGCCACGCACTCAGCGGAAACCGCGGTCCTTGGAGGCCATTAAGAAGGTGGACAATGATCCGATTCTTTTCGTGGCCGTCGCTCGTATCTTCTGGGGTGAGCGCAGGCTTGAAAAAGCCCAAAACTGGTTCGAGAAAGCCCTAGTCCTGGACAGTGACAACGGCGATAGCTGGGCTTGGTACTACAAGTTTCTTCTTCAACATGGTACAGACGAGAAGCGGGCGGACGTGATTAACAAGTGCGTCTTGAACGAGCCTCACCATGGCGAGTACTGGCAAGCCATCGCCAAAAATCCGAAAAATGCTAGAATGGGGGCCGAAGAGATACTGAAGCTTGTAGCAGACAGCTTGGAGAAGTAGGAGTGTGTAAAATACGTGTACCGAATAATGACCATCCGGCGCAAATTGGGTATCATCGTTGATAGATTACGGGATAGGGAAAATCGACTCAAAGCATTAGAATTTGATTTTACTTCTTGAGACTCCTAACCCTGAGCGAAAAGAAACCAATGCCCATCTCCACAAATGATCCGACAGACGAATAATGAAGTCGTTGGGTGATGATGACCACGCTTATTTACCACCAAACCAGCTAGAAACTCCGCTCTTAGCTTTCGCAGTGCCATCCTCGACCTTCTTGTCAAACTGGTCGATCTTCTTCAGGGCCTCAGCCTTTGCATCCTTCGCGTAGGCCTCGGCGTTGCTCTTCGCAGCGGACAGCTGCTTGTCTGCCTCGGCGACCTGTGTCGAGAGTTAGACTGGTGTTATCTTCGGCATACTTATTTTAGACTCACAGCAGAGTCGACCTTAGCACCGGTGCGGGAGCCGACGTCACCAAAGCCCTTCTGGGCCTCGGGAGTGCGGCCGGGTAGGTGAGACTTAACCTCCGCGGAGGCCTTGTGCACGTCACCTGTTGTCGCCATGGTTAGTACTTTGGCTTGCGATTGTAGGCGGGGGGGATTCGGCGTACTCTCGAACTTCTTCTCGGCAGCGTCGGGGTTGCCGCCAGCGCTGTAGAGGTAGTAGCCGACACCACCTGCGGCAGTGAGACCGAGGAAGAGGGGGGCCTTCTTGGACATTGTCGGCTGGTCGAAAGGTTGCCTGGGGGATTTATTTGTGTATTGAAGCCGTGTTTGTAATTCGGTCAAGGACTGTCGTTGAGATTGTGGCCTGTGATTGATAGAAGAGAATGAATAGAGAAAGAGCTGCACTCGTCACGAATATGGATTGCAGGATCTATTAGTACTACTTCACGGGCCCTTCAGGCAATGGCGGTTACTATTGTCTCATTTGCTGTCCGAGTAGTTGCAGCGCGGTTACATATTTCCCCTCCTGGCGCCATCACACCAGTGGTAGCTCGTTGCCTGTACAAGGGACAAGCTCAAGCTCAGAAGCTCTGCAGACATGTATATAAGGTAAGGTGTTTGAAGGAGTGATAGATACATGACGTAGAGCGGCATGAATGCGGGGAATGGAAGGTAGCTTCCCTCAAGCCGGTCCTGGCCGGGAGCTCCACCACGGCTCGCACAGGCCAGCAACTTCAGGAGTCACACTCCAGTACTTGATCCCAGCCCTTGAACAAGGCAATCTAGATGTACTGGAGAAGTATTCCAGCAGCGACATCAATCTCGCAGAACGGCCTCCACGGGATGCCCAGTGTCACGTCGAAGCCCATCAAGGCTCCGAGAATCAGCTGTCAATTTTCAAAGGAGAATTTCTGACAGCCTGAGGCGTGCTTCCCTGGCCTGACCCTCATGCTACAGACGTCTAGGTAGGTAGATAGGCACGGTGCATGTCTGAGCTTGCTGGCCCCCGGCACGCAAGCTGACGACAAGGGGTGCTCGGTGCTCAATGAGCCAAAAGCATGGGACATTACATCACCGTCGGACTGTTGGACGCGACACCGTTCCCCGGCCTGGCCAAGTTGGAAGCTCGTGAACCGGTCTGAGCTGGCCCAGATTCAGCTGGCCTGGACCTCTGACCAGCAAGCGCCAACGATAACCGCGCCGCCGCCTCCTACATCGTACTAGCCTTGTTCAGAGCCACGTTTAGCTACGGCCAGTCGATGGTGGTCTAGCCCACGCTAGGTCCGGACGGGGAGGTCTCAATTGACTTCCCTGAATTTCTGCTCCCCGAGAAGTCGACTTCTCAGCCTCAGCATCTGCTTTTGGGCATTCTCAATCACCGAATCCTATCGACGAGGCATCCGGAGATTAATACGCTTTCCTTCGATCACAACGAAATGGTTGCATGAACACCACCGTTCTTCTCCCTTTGTTCAAAACATTCCAGTCTAGCCCTCTACATACTCGCCACAGCGAGAACCGCTTCGAACGACGTCTTAAGGTAGCCAATCTTCTGCTCCAGATAACCCAAAAAGACGACGTGCATCCACCGAAGGCCCGCCTCGAGACGGTGGAATTCGGGTTACCGTCCATGCGAAGTTGGGATTCGTAGCAATGCCATCGTTCCGAAGCTCTCGCCGGGTAGCTGGCTTGAAAGACACCGATTACGACCACGAGATCAACTTAGTGAACCACGATGACCGCGTAGCATCGCCAAGTCTAGATACCCCTAACGACGGCCCCCGCGCCTCGACTGGGTCAAACCTGCTTCGCGATGAAGACGAGGGCAATGAGTCGAATCAAGAAGCGAACCGCAGCACCAAAGGCAACCTAAATGATGATCCTACTTCCTCTCGGGAAGCAATAAGTCAACAACCCAGTCGGTTATCACAAACCTGGGAGCGGCGGAAAATCCCATTACTGGAACCTCAAACCACTGCAGGGACTGGAGCACCCTCAATCGAGGTCGAAGGTATGTTATTATGATCCCTTCGAGGAAATTTCGACTGATAATCGTCCATGTGCATAGAGCCTACACCGCATGAGGCCCCTGTTCCGATACGAAATGCTAGCCGGAGAGAACGACCAGCAACAGCAGAACGAGAATCTGCCATAGATGTTTTGTGGGAGAACGAGAGAGGTTGTTTCTGCTGCGGGGTCGCTCTTTTCTCTGGTAAGGCCCTTGGCAACCTCGATCCTTCGCCTTGGACAAATCAATTTCACAAGACGAGTCCAACGACCACGAAGACGGCTCAGGTCCCCGACCCAACATGGGAGTGGGCGTGGCCCGATTGGAGGGTACATCGGGAGGAAGGGGTTGCGATGGATGACTTGGGATGGGAGTACTCGTTCATGTTCTCCAAGAAATTCTCCTGGCACGGTCCGAAGTGGTGGAACTCTTTCGTGCGCAGGAGAGCATGGGTCCGAAAGCGCGTTAAGAAGAAGCCCGAAGACGTCTCGGAAGACCCGCACATGTTGAACTCCGACTACTTCACAGTAACGCCTGCCAATCATAGCCGCGCCTCTAGTGTAGCCGGCAGCCGACGAGAAAGTATCAGTAGGGCTAGCATACAAACGAGCTTAGCAGAGGAGAAACCCGATATCGAGGACGTTTGGACGCTCATGGCGGTCCTGAAAGCATCACGAATCGACCGGGAAAAGATCGAAGCAGTCGAAAACTATCTCGCGCATGCGAAAGACAATCTCGAGCACTTGCAGGATGAGATGCACAATATTATGGGAATCTTTGTTTTTCAAGCCTCAAGGAGATTGCTGCTGAGTCACTTGACCAAGATATACGATGACGCCGTCGCGGCCGATGGGAAGGAAGATGAATCAGGGGAACTCGAGGAAAGGCAAAAGCACTTGGCTGCCGCAATCAAGCACGCTGACGAGGAAGTTAAAAGACTGTCCTACTGGAGCGACGTAAAAGGACTCGCAGAGAACGGCGAAGCAAAACACGCAGTTGAGGAGGGTGAAGGGTGGAACGAGAGCTGGCAAGGCGTTGACCAGAGCGGACCGGCGCCCGCGAATTCAGGCGCTTTGCCTGCATCGGTCAAGAAGTAAAGAGTATGCACAGAGAGTTATTCGTTTCTTGTATACCCGCCTTCATATATACACATCACGAACTACCTAGTCATTCTATTCTGGAGTTTTTGGGTACATGCGCCCAGGGTCGGAATCGTCCTGTCCAATGACAGTGCCTGCACTGTACATGTTGGAGCGCGGAGAACACGGCAGACGCGACTCGGTGGCACCTGCACTTTGGGGCTGGCATCAATCGGCGCGGAGTGGAAATTTCCTCAAACCGCCGTGCCACCTCGCTCTCCACCCCTCGGCAATCCGGACGTAACCTGCAAGTCCAACATACAACATGAGCCATTCATAGCCAATGTCCTTGGGAATCACTCAACCATGGAGAGCCCGATCCCTCCGCGCCGGCTTCTCTGGGATTTCTCTGGTTCCCGGGGCCCTTCCGAGTCGGTTTCGGGCGCCTTCAGCTCAGCGTCCGCCGCCCTGCTACCAATGGACGCACGCTGCTTCCGAAGTTACCGGAGTGCCGAACGCTGACGAGAGGACGACCTTCTCTCACGCAGAGAAAGTGACAGACAGCGAGGCCAGTCGAACGAGGAAAGATGCGGCAACGAACGCGGCTGACGGGGTCGATGCCGAAGCTGCGACCCTTACGTCAATGCGTAACGTAGAGCGAGGACAGGCCAACGGCGTCGATCAGGCTCGCGGTGCATTGCCTCCCCACGAAACAGCACGGGAATCGCCGTACCCACTGCCGAACCTCCGCGAGGGATTTCGATTATGGAAGGAATCCGATAGACTGCCCAGGCCAGAATCGGAACAAGCGATATGGAAAAGACTGGCCGCCGTCAGGCGGGGCCAAGCCGACAGCCAGAATGACAGCGGGGCCTTTCGTCCAAATCCTCAAAGTGACTCGGTCCTCGTTGCGCCTGTTATCAAGTACAAGCATCCTCGCGAGGCCACAAACAACCTCAATCGCTACCACAAGGGTCTGAGTAGGCAGATGCGCCTGGAAGCGATACGGGATATCAAGGGCGATCCCCTGACAAACTGGCGCTCCATTTTGGAGATTCTTCGACGGAGGACCCGGGTTCTGACTGGACCTTGGCAGAAGCATGGGCGCAAAGTCTCAATCCCTACAGAGCTTGCAGAGGTTTTGCTCTACAACCCTGACCACACAATCTGGGATATAACTGACAGAACTCGGTGCCATATCGAGCTTCTCTGGTCGCCTGACCAAAGTATGGGACTTCCATCACCGAGGCCTCGCTTGTTATTGTCGGGAGATGAGGAAGCACTGGGGCACGCGGTCGATGAGATTACCCGACTGGCCAGAGCGTCTGGCAGCAACATCGTTATTGAAGGGCATATAGGCAGTAGGATGTCGGAAAAGGACGTGCCGGAAGCGACGTCAGAATCGATAAAGGGAGAGGAAAAAATATGGAACAGCCTCAACAGGTCACAGCGGCCTTCGGATGTTCCTGCGTTCGAATTGGAGCGCAGATTCGACGAGATTCCCGTACCAAAGGAGTGGACCCCTCGGACGTTCGAGGCCTACGTTATGGCTGTATCCAAGGCCAAGCTTCCATCGCCTCTCGTGAGTAAATTATATGGTTCAGGCGTTGCAGCCAAGGAAGCTGCCTTCAACCTGCTTCTGAAAACCTTTGCAGACCCCGCGGCAAGCCAGGCTCTATCAACTCGGGCTTTCAAGATAGCTCTACAGGCCATGGAAGCGCATGGCCACTCATACCGGCACTACGCCCGCGATTTGTTCGAAATCATGCGCAGGAACCAAGTACCACTGGACACCGGCGTCTTCAACATAATGTTGTCGGGAACGGTCGCTGTGAAGGACCTCCGCAACTTCGAAAACGTGCTTTACAGGATGGTCCGGCACAACCGCATGCCGAACATCGATACCTGGGTCCTCTTACTCGAAATGATGGAGAATTGGAACATCCGCCGGCACATCCTCAAAATCATGCACATGTCTGGTCTGCTCATCGACCCCGAGGCTGCGCGGCGGGTGGCTAGAGCGCTCGTCGTATTCGACGTTCGCTCACACCAGGCGACATGGCGAGGCCTCGAACACTTCTTACGGGCCCAGGAAGCCGGATACGGCAAGAATTGGGCCTCTCTGGCAAGCATGAACAAGCTGCTCAACGAACTGGGGAGACTGAGCCACCTCGAGGAATCCTGCCAACTCCTCGACATCATGTTTGACACATACTCGATCCGCCCGACGACCCTCTCTATCAAAACCGTTGTGTATCACGCGCGATGCCATCAGAGGATGGAGCCGGCGATTGCTGCATTGCGAGTCGCCCACCGCCACAATCTCCCGCTCGACGAAGACACATACCACGAGCTCTTCCGACTCTGTACTCTCAATCGCAGATCCAACGCGATGGGCCTCGTTTGGCTCGTCGCCTGCGTCAAGGGAAGGGCATCCTGGCATATGCGAAAGCGGGTTTCGAAATTGGTCCGCTTACCCGGCGAGCCACCCTTGGTGGGGGATATGCCTCTGGTCAAAAATCCGGGAGGTGCCGCTCAGATTTACACCCTGCCCCAATTCCATCAAGACAGCCATATCGACGATCTACGAAAGCTGGAAAACCCGCAACGTAGAGGTGCTCTGATCGGCGCCCGCCTCTGCACCGAGTACACAGGTTGGCGCATCAACGGGCCACCGTTTCACGAACTGTTGGGACGTGCTCTCGCCGTCGATAACAACATCTATACGACGGCGATCGAGCCAGTCAAACAACAGCAACAGTCTACGTCGAAAGACCGCAAGGACACACTTCCTGTGCCGTTCGAGCTAGTCTCTGCACCGCCGCCCGCTCCTCCTCCTCGCATAGCCGTTAGGGAAGGAATCCCTCTTACCCTTGCGCATAAGAAGGTGAATGGAATTTGGCAGCAGAATACGCTTCCCGTACGCGTATTGCACCTAGCTCCTGCAGAACAACCGCCCGATGAAGATAAAATGTAAAACAGATGTCAACATGTTGATTAGCGTTAGAAGAAATACCCAAAGACCCATGTAAAATAGATTCAAAAATGGTTTGCTCCCACAGGAATTCTCCCGATGCCGCCCCGGTGAAGTTTCTCTCCTCGAGGTTATACCCTGATCCTACTGAGGTGCTTGCTTATCCTCTTTGAGCGGGCAGGGCCGACGTAAGGTACCCAGGGTTGGACCAGATCCGCAGTTTCGACTCGGCTCCGTCATCGGTAGGGTGCTCTAGTTACATTCCCCGTCGACTAGTCTCAGGATTGACGTCATACTCCCATATGGCTAGTGAGCTTTGGGATTACTACCGAACTGGTTGGCGCACAAGAACTGAGCTACTCGTAAGTAGGAAGGCCATCAGGTACGTCTCGTCATGATAGAAATCGCGTCTGGTGTGCCATATACGCAAGATGACTACGCGCCTCATCGCGATTCTCACAAGTGTAGCAATCACCAGTCCACCGCACAACCGGACTGGATGTAAGTTTGGGTTGGTTATGCAAATGAGTTCATGATGAAGGCGTGCTATTCAGGTAGGCCATACCGGCTACTCAGCTACAGCACGCACGGAGGGGGAGTCTCTGCCTCTCTTGAATAACTTTACGGCTATCTCCCCGTCGCCGCGACTGGTCTCCTCCCTCTCGCAATTCTCTCGTAAAATAACAAGGCCCGGACACCCAACATGATGAAGAAAACAACAGGAAACATTCAGTCGTCCATCCCAGCCAAGCCGCATAAAGCCTCTCCCTCTCTCGGGTTGAGGACCTTATCGTCCGATTCGTTCCAGGCCAGCATGCTCATCCATACCTTCGTGAATGGGGTAAATTTCGTCGTCCATAGCTTGCTGAGTTCACTTATCCTTGCCCTCGGCCGTCTGGGGTTCCGTCGACTCAGACTTTGCGGCCGGCTTTGACTCTTCCTTGGGCTGATCCGCGCCTGCCTTGCTCTCCTCCTCGGGCTTCTTGGTTGAGTTATCCGCGTCAACATCCTTGCTAGTGGTCGAGGTGGGCTTGGAAACCTGGCTGGCGAGATCCTTGTCCTCCTCCGCGTTGTCGAACATCTCCGTGTCATCGGAATCGGTCAAGACTTCCGTACCGTCGCCAAGGAAGATGATGCGGCCCTTGTAGCCGCCAATGCCGAATGGCTTGCCGCCCTTGTTCTCCAGGTCCACGTCGTAGCCGCTGTCGCTGTCGTCGAAGTTGTGGTGAACTCCGGGGCCGCGGAATTCAGCTAGTTCCATGGATCAGCTCTCCTCCTCGGTAAATGATTGTAAGGCACGAGACAAATGGGTGGCGGAAATGGGGAAGATTAAGTGGTTGTATTAAGGGGAAAGAGAGCGACGGTGCAACTCGGTGCGATGGAGGTGTTGGCGTGTTTCCAACGGCTTAGGATGAGGTGGAATCAGTCGTACCGTATTCGGGAGGGGCGCAAGGTCCGTCTCCGGCAGCAACCCGCTTAGCAATCTCCTCGTACCACTCCTCCTTGGACTTGCCGCGCAGAAGGCCGATGATGACCATGGTCATGTTGTCGCATCCGACACCACCAGTCTCCGAGTTGGACGCCAAGCAGTTGTCCATCATGTTCTCGCAGATCTTGTCCAGATCCTGCTTGGCTGCAATGCCGCGTCGAACGAATTCGATAACCGCCTGAGATGACTGACAGTCCCAGATACCTATGAAGACATATCAGTCGTCTGCTACGTTGGACATGTGGTATTATATGCTTACCGTCACAGGCAATGACCAGGAATTCGTCATCATCAGTGATCTCGTGGACCTCGACGTCGGGGAAGGCTGTGACGATCTGCGCCTCGGGGGACAGCTCGGCGCTCTTCTTGAACTCGAAGTCGCCAATGGCTCGCGACAGAGCAAGGTTGCCGTTGACACGGCCAAAGTCGACAAACCCACCAGCGGCGGTGATACGGGATTTCTCGGCTATGTGGCAGAGTCAGGTCAGCCATGATTCCTCAAACACAGCGAAAGCGGTAGAAGGAGATATCCACCTTCGAGCTGAGGCTTGTGGTCCTGGGACAAGGGCTTAGCTCGTCCCTTGATACCAAGGACACTTCTCGAATCGCCGGCGTTTGCCTAGTTCCCGTTGTGATTGGTAAGTGAACCCAAAGGATCGCGCGTGAGCAAGACGTAAGAAACTTACAACATAGATCTTGTTGTCAGAAATCAGGCCGACGCAGGCAGTGCAGCCGGAGACCTCCTCCTCGTACTTGGGATCTGAAGCAATGGCCAGATATTAGCTTTCATGTCCTTTGAAACCGCAACAGCAAGCTGCTCAGAGCCAGAAACACAGGCCTGCGAAGTCAACAGAGCTGTAAAAGACAAGTATTACCGTTCAGAATAGCGCGGTCAGTTGCCAGGAAGCCATCCTTCAGTGCCTGCTCGTAGTTGCCCTTCTTGAAAGTCTCTTGCTTCTTGATGATGTCGTGAATATGCTCTCCAGCAAATAAGGCCACTTTGTCACCACCATGTCCATCAAACACACCAAAAAAGGAGAGCTTGGATTCGTGCTTTTTGGCTTCATCGCTTCCGACGGTGAGGAGGTCGAGGACCGTGGTGTGCGCATCCTCCATGCTTATGCGCCAGCCCTGCATCGCTGAGACGCCATAGAGGAGACGTTCATCTTCGCCCTTAGCCGAGTTCTATATTTTTGGTACTCAAGTCAGTAGGGTAGTTCGATAGTTTAGCCAATACGTCATCATGGGTAAAGAACTTGAGAAAGAGCATCAAAGACACGTCTCCATGTCCCCGTATCCCCCGTCCGCACAGGATATCACGACTGCAGATGTGGTCGAGCCGGGTTGGAATGATCTCCAAGGACTAGCCTGAAAGAAGAAGCAGAAGAATAGGTGCATAAAAGAGCAGATTGCAGCGACGAGGGACAAAGGCAAGAGGGAAGCAGTAGGGCCAGAGCCTCAGGTGAGGGCAAGGGCAGTGGTAGTGGTAGAGCAGACGTACCTTCTCGACTACGGGCTCGGAGAGAGTTTGACCCATGGTGATGGATGCAAATTGTCGGCAGCGCGGCTACCGGGTAGATGTGAATCGGTCGGGCAATTTGCTGGTGTTGCAGATATCAAAATCGCGGGTCGTCAGAATTTTTTCGGAGCCGTTCGTGGGTGCGCAAGAAGACTGAGAAAAAAAGAGGCGAAGTGAAGAAGGTGGTGCTGTTGGTAGTGCGGTAGCAAAAGGTTCTAGATCGCGCACAATGGGCAGGAAGCGGGGTATCCGAATCGCAAGGGAAATAGCAGGGGGGTCGTCGGCGATCCCCAAGAGCGTTGAGGTCGAGAGGAGGACGATGGCGGTCGGAGGATATGGCAATCTGCGCAAAATCGTGAGAACGCGCGAGGGGAGGAAGGGAAGGTGATGGAGGAAGGGTAAAAAAAATAATCAACCGAAGTCAATCGTGGCTCGGTGGGTGAGGTTGTGAGCAAGAAGAGTTTTCCCACTCACAGTTGGGTGATGAAGGTCGCGTATTGTGGCTCGGGGGAGTTGTTGTGCGGTGCGGAAGGCGAAAGCAACACAGACCAGTCTGAGGGGGGCAGGAAGTCTTGCCTCACGGGAACCGCACCAGAGGTCAGGCAGTACGTACTCAGCACCAGCAGTTGGGTCACTTCAGAAATCAATCCGTGCTAAGACCCGAGAAGGTTAGGTCACGCTGGAAAGAAGGAGACAGGCCAGTTGGTATCCGTAGGCAGTCGGTTCGGAAAGTCTGTGGCCTCTGGCGAATTTGCTTTGGGTACCTTATGCTGCAAAGGAGGGAGGCAAGCTTGGCAGATAAGTAATAGAAGCTACCTGACTTGGGTAGCAAAACGCGGACACGCGACTGAGGAACTGAGGACGAGTTGAGGTGGCCGCCTAGAATTATCGCCTCCACTGTTTGTACTATCAGCACGACCAGGAGTCACCTCACGCCCGCCTCTCTCAGTGTCGGCTGAGTGACGAGAATGCAGCAGTTGCAGGGAATCCACTGAGAGACAAACCATCCAGTCAAGTGAGCTTCGGACTGAAGCAACTGTTTTCGGCAACGCAAGAAAACGTGCCCACCTCTTCTTCTCTCTCTCTTAGTTATGACTCCCATCAGCCCCGTTCAACACCTGGCAACCGCCGACCAGTGGCATAGAGGAACGGGCGCATTGGAACAGCGGCGATTGCAACACCGTCATCTTCGAGCAAACTCTAGACAAGCTTATCTGCTCTACTAATTCGATGGGAATTCCTGCCGAGTGTGGAAGACCTTCCACAGTTGCGTCATTTCTCGGTTGGCTCATTTACCAAGAATGGAGCTGTAATTACTATCCATTGAGTTGGTTTTGCCAGGAGCATAACTTCAGTCACCTACTTTCGCCTCGCCTCAAGTCGCCTCCCAAAAGCCTCACCATATGCGGGACGTGTTGCCCAAGGACACAGACGTCAGTCATCGTGTTTAATCACGCCCGCTCAAACCATCCTACCCACCTGCTATATTGACTGCACGGTGCCATGCCCCCTCCTGCCCCTCTCTCTTGTGCCCAAAAAAAAAAACCCATCTCCCCCCCTCCCCTCTCCCACTTTCCCCCTCCTTAAGGTATTCTGAGCAAGCTACGACCTAAAGCAAGGCAACTAGACCGGGAATGAGGCCCAACTTCCAAGCTCTCTATCTCTCCCACTTTCACTTATGTTATTCGGTAGTTCCATCCAAATCCCGGAGCTGCCATCCGCAAACGTACAAAAGCCCTTCTCACCTCCCCCAACACTCTAAACTCCGAGAGGTTGGCACCGTCAACCTCTCGGGGGCGCTTTTTTATTATAAGCGCGTTCGCGCGCTAATCGTCTACGTGTAAGCTTTAGCCTGTGGCTGAGGTGAGCTCCCGCCAGTCGGGCGGCGGGCCAGTTGGCGCAATATGCCCGGGGGCGCTTACTGGCGCCCCACAAGGACCCGCTCAGATCAAGCCTTTGCCTTTCCGAGCCCTTGCCAGGCTTGCCTGAACAGCACAGACTCAGGGGTCCGCGGGGATTCACGCCCGGACTGACTTTCATGGCATCTCCAATTCAATATTACAGTCCCGGGTACCCGGTGAGGAAGCTGCGCTCGGTACCCACACTACCTTATCTGGACCAAAGAATACCCTTCTTTACTATTACCTCGCTGCCGTTCATGACAGACCCAATCACAAGAAAAACACGGACCATGGTCGCTCGGTGGGTATAACAAATCGCAACGCTTCCAAACAAAGGGACAGGCGTAATTCCTAATTGCCCTTCACATGAATACACGGAAATCCTCGTCGCTGTCCAGTCGACTCCGAGGCCCTTTTTTCCCCACAGTCCCTGCCTCCGTAACCCAGTCTGAGTCCGAATCAAGTCCTGGAGAGTATCTAGCGAGTCCTTTGCCTTTGCCCAGCACTTCGCTGCTTGCTCGTGAGGAAGCGTATCCCGGGTGGTTGCTCGAGGGTCCCTGTTCGGCCAAGGAATTCCTGCTCCAGCGACCATTGGAACTGGACGATGTACGTCGCGAGAGCGGCGTTTGCTTTCCGACCCTGCTCTCTCTAGCATATCTTGGCCCACTAGAGTCCTTTTTCACAATGCTGAGAGGTCGAGGAGACATTGACGACGTATGTCTCAGGAATGGTGAGCTTTGCCTGAGCTCGGCGTAGGCAATACCAAGCGAGTCCCTCGGGACCGTCTTCCAATTTTCTGTCCCTCTCGTCGATCCCACTGATTCGGAGTCGCTGTCCAGATTGTAACGATTGCGAGATGGCACAACAGACCGCCCACCAAAGAAAGGGCTGGAGTCAGACTTCCTGCTGATCGGCCGAGCTACCGATCCTGTCCATGAACCTGATTGGGAATCTTGACGTGAAATGAACCTTCTGCCTCTCCCGGATCCTGAGAGCGAGCTGCGAAGACTGTCTTGAGATTCGGTATCACTGAGCACTGAGAATTTCTTTCTGGGCCTATGGGCAGGTGAAAAGCGCCTCCCATGTGTAGGGTGAGATCCCAGGGGCGTCAGCTGTTCTGGGATGGACGCGAGACTGTCCGAATGGGATGCGGCTGAAAATGGCATAGATCTGTCGAGGGCCAGCCTGGATGGGTCTCCCCAAGGGCTTGTGTAAGCCAAGTCGGGTGTCGCCTGAATGCTGCTCGCTTCGTCATGCATGGGTATGGCGACGTCCAGCGCGCTGCGGAACGAGTCGTCTCTCTGGCCAAGAAAACCCGGTGATCCGGATAACACATCATCTGGGCCATCAAAAGTACTGGTTGATCCCTGATGCGTATGCTGTGGTTGAAACTGTGCGCCCTCTGAAGGCCACGACGAGCCGAAAGAAGGGGATATCGGCATACTCCTTTCGCTTCGAGACCTTCTCCAGAGTGACGAGTTACGCTGAGAGATGCGCGATCCCGTAATGGTCGAAAGCGCTGATTGCCGCATCTGCGCCACCGCAGAGGTGATATATCCTCGGCTCCGTCGGTTGTCTTCGGGTTTCTGGATAATTTCGGCGACGGAGGGATTGGATGTTTCGCCGCTATGCCTGCTTCCATTCCAAACAAAGGAGCCAGGTACGGGCTCAGATATCTCTCGTTTCTTCTGTTCATGCATAGAGTCGCGCTGCCTTCTCCGGCGGCAGCATATAATGAGTATGACTACGATGAATAGGAAAAGCAGGGGCAGAAGTACCGCCAAGGCAATGAGTCCGGGGTTTAACGCTCGCTGTGAACTGTTGCTCTCCGCGGATGCTGTTGGGCTGGCAGAGGGCGTTTGCACTGTGGAGGTGGTTGTAGCTGCTGAAAGAACCTGAAAGTCGGCAGCAACGGTCTCGGAATCACCGGTGCTCTTTGAAGTTGCCTTGACAAGAAGCTTGGTATTCGCTGCTGCTGCGGATTTCGGAACCGTTCCTGATATTGTGAGTCCGTCGACATTGACCCAATCCTGTGAGTTGCTCAGATCGAGCTCTATGTCTGAGGGCACCAATAGGTAAGGCTCTATATCAAAAGAAAAATCTTCCCCTGGTGTAACTTCGAAGTCGAGTTTCGTTTCTCGGAAGATTTGCGTCTCCATGGATATCGAGAGGATGATCTCAAGTGTGTCTGCATACACGTCGCGAAAGGTGAGGGTAGAGTTCGAAGGCTGCGTATCATTAAGGGGCGTGCCTTTGAGCACGAGCGTAGCATTGTCGACCGAGAGCCAGCTCGGTAGGTCGGAAGCGGTGAGATCCAGTTCGGTCGGTGGGACAGCTTTACCGTCTAGTTTGATGCTATCCGCCAGTCCCTCGTAAGAAACCTCTTCTCCCCTAGTTGCATTGATCTCAATGACAGGCGTGTCTGTCGTCAGTCTGTGTGCGCCAACGATGATCGAGAACACGACGGAAACAGCCGAAAACCCAATTATATCAGATCCGACAAGACTGAAGTCGAATTTTTGCGGCGGTTGGACCAGGGACTCAAACGGCGGGGTGTTTCCTGCAAAAGTGAGGCTACTTGGGTCGAACTTTATCCAGGACGGCAGAGGGCTATTGTTTGCTGAGGTGGCGTAATAGTTGATGCCATCGCCAGTATAGGAGAAAGTATCTTTGGCGAAGGAGAACGAGAATTCGGAAGCGGGATAAGCCACAACGGCTGTTGGCGAAGAAGTGTCCCCAAGTTTTGAGATTTGCTCCGATAACGGTATCCTGATTTTCGGCGCTGGATGTCGGGTTACCACCAGCGTGGCGGACATCGTTGCCGAACCAGAGTCATCCGTCGCAACAACATCTATCGGTACTCCGACCACTTGCGCTGGTGGTACGTCTGCTTCCTTAGGGGTTCCGAAAAGTCGTCCGGTGCTGGCGTCGATGGAGAGCCAATTTGGTGCGTCTCTTAAACTGTAAGAGATTTTTGATTGTGAGGAAAAGGTCTGCGGTGAAAGAGTGTACGAAAAGGGCTCGGATATTCTCGTTGCTGGCGGTAGCTGAGAGTTGAATGGGAAATAAACGACCGGCACTGCTCTTGTGAGCGCTGCTAGACGCAGAAGCACCCATAGCGTCCCAGATGATGCCATGGTGGATGAGATGTGTGAAAGGAGTGGCATCTACGAGCCAAAGGAGCGGAAAACAAAAACAAATTCAACGAGAGGAAGGCATGTAAACGAGGGTTATCTCGGCAGAAACGGGAAAAGCAGGACGATACCTGTCGAGAATATGCTTGACGCGAATCCCACTGTCATGGACTCCACAACCTGGTGCTGCATACATCCCTTCGCGCCAGTCATCGCGCCCTCGAAAAGAGTCGCGGGTGAGCGCGCATCTCGCACATGGCTTTTGCCATCTCATGTGGTTAGGCAGGCGCACTCGCCCAATGGATTACCCAACGAGGAAGAGGACAATCATCGTTTCAGAACAATGTGGGCTGAGTTGCCGCACTGGGAGGCTTAGACGAAGAGGACTCTATGTTTGCATTCCAGTCGCGGGTTGAGAAGCTGGAAAGGGCGTCGTGAAGTGCTACATCTCGAAGGTCAGAGGGAGGCGGGATGAGACATTTCCACTCGGGATGTTCGCCTCCATGGTGCGTGGAATTCAATACCTCAACTAGCGGACGAGCTAAGAACTGCTGCGGAAGGTCGATCAATAGTATTGGACACAGCATTCAAAAGGTCAAGGTGGTGCTCGATGTGGATGTGAAGAATTCACGCTCCTCGGCAAGAGAAGACGTGGGCGAAGCGCTTGTGTATTACATAAGCCCACATGGACGCAAAAGGGCCACAATGAGTTTGAGGGGCAACCCCGCTAACCCGCTGGAGACAAGACACACCTCCCCTTATCGGAACGTCTAGATTGTCGTCGACTCTGAACTAAAATAAAAATAAAAAATCCCGCCAAACGCCAGCGATACCGCTCTTTTCTGCCTTTTGGATCTGCAACACCCAAGAGCACTCATCTTGAGAGAAAGAAGCCACTCTCGACCTGCTACTGCTATACCGCTCTGCTCTCGAAAGCTACACAGCCTACCCGCGCAGAATCAGGGCTCACCAAGAAACACGCAACAATAGCATCATGAGAATTCACAATAACCCTCTCGTGCCAGAACTGATGGAGTCCACTGGACGGTCTCCCTCACCTGAATTCTCGCCCTTGGCGATCGGCGAGGACCTCACCCCTCTGCCCGCCTACAAAGCCGCACAAACCTCATCCTTCGACATAGATGGTCTACTATCTACTCCCCTCAAGCTCCACGAGGACCTCACTTCAGGATGCGGTGGACAGACGTGGCCCGCAGGCATGGTGCTGGCAAAGCACATGCTGCGTTACCATCGGGACGCTCTGAAGGGAGCGAGAATGTGAGTAATCTCATCCTCTCGCGCTCGCTTTCTCAAGCAGTCCCCTTGGTACCTCACTCAACACTGGACTTCGAGTTTTCGGGCTTCGCTGGCGACCAAGCGCGTGTTAATGCAAGTGCTTGTGTCGTGGAAATAAGTTCAGCTGACTCGTGAATTTTCGGAGTACATAGACTGGAGTTGGGTGCTGGTGGCGGGCTTGTCGGGCTAGCTGTCGCTCTGGGCTGTGACCTGCAACAGAAGCCGTTGTATCTCACAGACCAAGACGAAATGTTCGAACTGATGGGAAAGAACACCATCTTGAACAACCTCGCCGGAACGGTTAGGCCAATGATCCTGAATTGGTAAGCAATCTCCAGCGTTGTTGCTCAATCACAGCCGTGCGCATCCTTCCCCCAGACCCTAAACTCCACCCCTGACTTGGGATAAGCTGGTGCTCTCCTTTGGTTAAGGTAGCTGAGAGATGTCTGCGCACGGGAACTGCGCGATAATTATGCAAACGGGAGCACTGCTTCGTCCGACATCTTCAGCTCTGCGCTGCTTTACGCTTGTGTAATGCGCAGATTCAAGCGGACTGCGAATGCACATCGGTCGATGAATAGATGACTGATGAGCGATGCAGGGGCGAGCCGCTAGCACAAGAGATCATCGACTACAAACCGAATGTCATACTTGCAGCCGACTGTGTTTACTTTGAGCCTGCTTTCCCGTTACTGCTGGAGACATTGACAAGCTTGCTGACACTCGAACCCGACGCCACGGTTTACTTTTGCTTCAAGAAGAGAAGACGCGCGGACATGCAATTCCTCAAGAAGGCCCAGAAGACTTTTCAGGTGACGGAAATCGTCGATGAAGATCGCCCAGTATTCAGCAGGGAAGGCCTCTTTCTGTACACATTCACGAGCAAGAAGCCGACAGTCAACGGCACTCGACGGTAGCGGGCATTGGGTGACAGTCAGCCATTGGTAAACCGTCTTCTTATCGGGGAATACGACGAAACGCCAAATGTGCGGAGCTTACAGAAAAGAGCACGGCTCGAGCATGAGAGCTTTGGCAGAGCGTCAGGCCCAACAATGTCTTTGGTCGGAAATGCTCTTTGACGTTGTTCAGTGTCTCTCGAGTCTACAGTCGGAGTTGGCGCTCGGATTTCCACCTGTGGACGTCTATGAGGTTCAAGACGGTCGATTTTCCCCTCATGCCTAGCGCACAATGGAGGACCAACGGACAACGGTGGGATTGGTTTGCGTGCTGTCGGCTATCATGGATATCATCGAGGGGTTTCCAGTCTGCATCAGCTTACACGTGGCAAGGAGAGCGCTTACCGCATTCACCAGTGCGACGGAACAGGATAGATCATTTGGGTCCTTTCTCAATAGAAATGAAGCAATCGTAGCGCAGCAAAGGTTTCCAGGCCCAACATATTTTCGATCTCCAAAGTCGGTGGAGGACTGAACGGGAGAATGACAGACAAGATTTTGTCCCCAGAAAACCCGGGGAGTTGTGATGTTCGATCGAATTGTGGGCAAGCTACGAGCCATGCCAACCTAGGTTCTGGCCATGGATTCAGGAATCACGGAAACCGAAAACTTCAAAGCTGTTTTAGGATTTCCTCCCCGGCTCTCAATAGCTCAGGCCGCAGCAAACTATTGACTACTCATTTGCGTATGGCCGAGTAAAGACGCAATGCGGGAAAATCTGTGCGGCGTGGTACGTCTCAGCGTGCCCGCCGAGCTACTGCAGGTTTGCGAGCCAAAACACCAGCGCTGGGTAGTAACAAGCAGGAACTGGCAAAGTTCAGTCGGAAGAGTTGACTGAGAGAATGATGTGGCATTGCGTGAATTGCCTGATCGTCCGGGATCAGAGGCGGACAGGGGGAAAACGGGCTGTGAAGGTTGCGCCGAGAAGGAGGGCGTCACATCGAGGTCAAAATGTGATTGGCGCGTACCTTGCAGCTGCAAGGAACCCGCCGCCCTGTATGGACATCTGGACCTGCGTCGTTGCATCGTTTCGTTTTTTTCTTCTCGTGTACTTTATCCCTCGTGTCTGTGCCTGGACTTGGTCAGCGGCGGGCATCAGGAGGCAACAGGTGGGAGTTCTTTCCAATACGACCCCTGGATGGTCCTCGGCACTGACCAATGAGTCGCGGCACGATGAGGCAAAAATCCTTTACTGAATGTTTTTCTTCATGTTTCTCCCGGGCGCACTGTCTGTTCAATGCTGCATTGCTGCCGCTATGGCGGTGACATGCCACCCAGTCGTAAGAAATGATAGCCGGCTTTCACAGCAAATACTAAACTTTAATCGCTTCTTTCTCTAGTAATTACTTATTAAAGTTAGTATTTCCTACGAACTAAATTACTTTAGAGATATTTACTTATATTTTTATATCTTAAAAGAAATAAGCTATATACTCTAATTATTCTCTAAAGAGTTCCCGAAAAGCAGCCGACCTTTTTTTACGACCGAGTGCATGCTAAACCATGGGGGCTTCATTCCAGCGTAGTAAGTGTCCCCCATTCCAGAGGAGACAATGTGACAGGCAGGAGAGTCAAGATGAAGACCGAGGCGCGGGCGCAGGCCTCCTGCGATCCTGTCTCTATAAAAAAAAAAAAGGAAAAAAAAAAAAACGTATGTGCGCAGTGGCTTGCGGTTGACGAGCAAGTACCACCCCGTCTTGGGCACCCCGGGGCTACCGGCTGATCGTCAGTCATTCTTTGGTTTCCAGGATTCCTGGACGATGTGAGGGGAGGGGAGAAACGGTGTTCGGACCCTGGACCACCACGAACCCCTCCCTGGACGCTAGCGCTCTTGGACTTGGGAAAAGCTGGAGCCCTCTTCCCAGTTTCCGCGTGTTTCAAGTACCAGCACCTGTCCCCGACGGTTCATCCAATCATCAAATCTCGGGCAAAAACAGCATGACATATGCCCCGGACGACAAGGACGACAGGCAGCTGTTGGAATGATGAGACGGAGTCTGGGAGACGAAGTGAAGGGCCACGACATGGGACGAGGCGGCGAGGCGACGAGGGACGAGACGCGCACCGCAGTTAGGTCGCTGCCACTGAGCCGTGCCGTCAACCGCGCTGCTGCAGCCAAAAGAGAAGCGATGAAACCTTGGCGACACCCTTGTGATGGACCAGCAAGTCACCATGTCAGTTGCTGGAGGCTTCAAAGTCCCGGCTTATCATTGCTTACGACGACGGGATATGCCTTGCCCACATCGCCTCCAGTCCCATCCACCAATCTCCGGACACTGGCCTTGTTCACACACACACTATTGAAACGACGATATCTCGTTGCCGCTTCGATGAGTTGACCAAGAGAGTTGGCGGCTTTCGTTTCCTCGGCATCCACTTACCTAATGATTGCTTCGGTTGTAGCAGTCCTCCCTGGTTGCTTCAACTCAAATCAGTTTTGGGGTGGTGTGGCTGGCAAACATTCAAACACCTGAAGTGGACCGATCGAGCCCTGAACACGTCAAGACGAAAAGCCACCCTCCCCTCTTCCGGAAAGGCCTGGTTCAGTATTGGCGTGCTTGGTGCCAGCAATGCCAGCACGATGAGGACTCCGAGCGGCGAGGAGGAGCACGTACTAGGTTCTAGCCTCTAGGGCCGTCCAACGGGTCATTCTCGCCCCTGGGCTTGCTTCTTTCGTGTTGGTACGTTCTTTTTTGGGACCGCCAGCGTTCAACGGCCCAGTGATGAGATGTTCTTGAACGCAGAGAAACTGCCTGTACCAGGGAGGTTGCATGGACGGTAACCACTGATGAATCCTTGCTTCCACGCCATCACCGTCCCACTTTTGCTCTTTGATTCCCTCTCGGGGGCCGGGGCTTTTGCGACTTCTGTCGTCACCATCAGCTGGGGCAATGGCACCAAGTGCGCAGTCGACTGGGCGGGCTCTGGACTGAGTGTGCCAAGATGGTACTTCTCATTGGAAGAGTCCTCAGATACTCCCGCATGCTGAGTTGCCGTATGCCAGGTGAGCTGAGGTACTACCGTACTTCTGCCAGCATCTCAGCACCGCAGCAAGCGCCTGCAGGCCTCCCCTCCACCTTACTCAACTCTCACCCCCTGGGCCCCGGCCCCGGTTCCGCCCCTAACCCTGTCTCGCCAGTCCCGAACAGGCTTCCAGGTTTTCTTCGTGTTGTGCCTCTGAGAGTCGTTTCGTTTGGTACCTCGCATGGTCCATGGAAGTGGCCTGCGAGATACAAATCCCAGCCAACCTCCGCTTCCCAGATCCCTCATCCTTTCGATCTCACCTTTTTCTCTCCTTCCCTCTATCCAACAACGCTCCCTCTTGTTCGACAAACACTCCTTTTCTTGGACACCCTTGAGCAGTGCTCGACCTACTTCAGTCCCAAACCCAACCATTCATTCCTTCGCAGACTGTCTCGAGGCTTTTCGTCCGGACGACCAACCAAAAAAACCACCAAACGGATTCATCCGGCCTATCGCAAGAGTTCAGTGAACTACTTTCATCCAATCTTTCAGGCCTTGCCAGCATCTCAGTACAGACCCAAGCGTGCCCCGAGCTGCCTGCCCTCAACCTTGAGCCTACCAAGCTTCACAACTCTAGCAAGCACATTCCCCAAAGAGGAGGCTCAGCCCATTGCACTCATTTCGCTTCCAACTCAGCCTTTACGGAGCAGAGTATCGTCACGTACAGAGATATCGTATAAATCTCCCGACTAACAACACCAACAAACCCATCAACCACCACCAACTTCATCATGAAGACCTCCGCCGCCCTTTGCGCCGCTTTGGCAGCCACCGCCATTGCTCAGCCCCACCTGCACGGGAGCAAGAAGCGTCATGTTCACGGCAAGCACCAGAAGCGCGCCCTCGTCACCGAGTGGGTTACCGAGACCGCCTATGTGACCGAGTATATCGACGAGACCAGTACCGTCTGGGTCGGTCCCTCAGACACTGCAACTCCCTCCGTGGTTCACACCACCTCCGTGCCCGCCCAGTTTTTCGAGCCTGCCAACCAGCCGTCTTACACCACTCTGTCCACCTCCACGACTGTTCCCGCTGCCGCTCCCGTTGTCCAGCAGTCCATTGAGCAGGTTCACACCGCTCCCGCCGCTGTTGTCCCGAGCTCCAGCCCTGCCCCTATTGTCAACACCCCGACTCCCCAGCCGGCTCAGCCCACCACCACTTCCGTCTATGTCGCTCCCGTGGCTCCTGTCGTTCCTACTACGTCCAGCACTCCTCAGGCACAGCCTACGATCCAGGCTGCTGCCCCGTCCTCCGGCTCAGGCTCCGGCTCCGGCGGTGGTAAGATTTACAAGGGTAAGATGACCTACTACGCACTGGGCACCGGCTCTTGCGGAGACAACAACTCGGGCGGTGACATGACGGACAATATCGTGGCCCTTTCTGCGGCCATGATGGGCGACTACGCCAACGGTGCTCTCGGCAACTACTGCCACCACACCATCAAGATCTTTTACAACGGCAAGCACACCACCGGCTACGTTACCGACAAGTGTCCCGGCTGCCCGGAAACGGGCATCGATGTCAGCGAGAAGATATTCCTCGAGCTCCTCGGCAGTACTGATGCCGGCACCGCCCAGGTCGAATGGGAGTTCATCTAAGTTTAGCCTCCGAGCAGCTTTTCTTGCACATTCCAGCCTCAACAAGGCCGCCAAAGGGTTTCTTTCTTTCTTCTTGGGGAAGTACGCTTCATTCGCTTTTTACCATGCCGCTTTCCCAGCGCAAGGGCGTCGCATCGATCAAGTTTCACTCAAGTTCCGATGACGGCCAGGGACCTTCGTCTTCAGGCCACTCAATTTTCTCTTGAATTCAAACCTTGCCAAATAACAACACGTGGTTACATATGTCCCACCATTATTATTGCAAGAGGGGACAGCGCCTGGTAACAACAGCACGGGATCGGATTGGATTAACAAAAAGACAAACAAAACAAGACTGTTGGGGCACGCCCTGTCTTGTATGACGTGATGACGATTATCTCTATACCCGAATCATATGTTGTGAAATCCCTCTATATTCTTATTGGGTAGCCTGTTTACACATCCGAGGCTGGCAACAACACCTGGTGTTCTGTTTTTCACGTGGACACTACGTACGTGGGTTCAGCATATAGAAATTATACTTCAATTGTATATATCTAGTAGGGACTGGTGGTGGATTTCTACCTTGCACCCCGTCTGGTTTATTTGGCAACTGCCAAGGAAAATCAAAATATCAAACCTTCAGAAACTGCATCATTCCTTGAACCGCCGTGTATGTTAACTTGACCTCGACCGGCCGAGTGATTTGAGTGTTATCAGTTCTTGACTTACCCAGAACCCGTCGAATGCGTGAGTCTTCACGCCGACAATTGAGAGACATGACACAAAGGAGGGGTTAAATGAGTTTGACCCCCTTCGCCCCCTCCCTCACGGTTCGCAATGACATAGTCTCCATTCCAGCCGTTGTGGACAGGTCACAGCTACATTGTCAGGAGGGGGCTAAAAAAAAAAAAAAAAAAAAAAAGGGCGTGAACAGCCCGAAGGACATTTTGAACCGACCTTGTTACTGTGGCTGCGCCTTTGTCACTCCAGGCAAAGAGATGGTGGAGAAGCATAACTCCACGTCTCGCTCCGCAACAATCCGATCGCCTTTGGCTCATAATCAGGCTCAGAGAGCATTCCTCCTCCTCCTTCCTTCTCCTCCAGCAGCGTCGTTCCATATTGGTCTCAGCCGATTTGTTGCTTATTAAATGCAGGACAAAACAATCTCAGTTTATATCCTGCCAAGACCCAATTCGCCTCAGATACGAAGCATAAAACGATGTGATGAATTCTGGACTTGATCTTACTTTCTCGCCACCAGCTGATCAAAACATTCGACAATGCTCAGCCGGGCAACCATGCCCATACCGACGACAGCAGAGTAAAACAGACCCGTTCTCTACAGCAAGAACATGTCCATCTCATCCATTTCCTTGATGGTAGGCTTCTCCTTAGCCTCTCTGGCCCTCGTCTCCCCGACCAGAAACTTCCTCGGCACCTCGACTGCGTGCTCCGAACCGGCCATCATCCCGGCCACGGCCCTCCCGCAGAGAGCGGCCTGCGGCATCCCGTGCCCGGTGTACCCAGCACAAACCCATAACCCCTTCCCGCCGCCGAGGACCCCGCCGCCCGGCACCTCGCCGACCCAAGGCCTCCCGTCGCGCGAGAACCCCATAATGCCCGTCCACTCGTAGCTAGCCCTAAATTCCTCCTTCTCCTTCTCCGCCTGTGACTCGCCCTCCTGGTCCTTTAAATCGACGTTCCTCGCCCCCGCGCGGCGTAGGTACGTCGCGACAACAGGATCAACCTCATCATCATCAGAAATCCCCACACCCCTCGCCGTCCCATTCGCCCGTCCGCCTCCGAGAATCATCTCGAGGCCCGGACTCGGCCGTTGAATGAGATAATCATCCTGATTCGGCTTCGTCCCCGTGGAGCTCGCCATGAAAACATAACTCCGCCCCAGCTCTGCGCGTGGCTCCGGCGCCAGCGCGGCAACCTGTCCCCTCACCGGCACGATCAGGTCCGAGAACGACGGGAGGAGGCGACTCGTGTACCCGTTGGACGCAAGCAGGACCTGCCTCGCCGCGACCTGGCCGCGGTTCGTATGCACGATCCACTTGGGCGCCTCATCGTCATCGTCGTCATCCAGGCCTTGGAGCCTCGTCACGGGCGTGTTGGTCTGCAGGTTGAACCAGCCCCCGCCGTTTTGACTCTGCTTCTCCGCCGTCCCGAACCTCTCGATCAGATCCTCGAAAACCCAGGCGACGAGCTTGTAAGGCCAGCAGCTGGCCGCGTTCTCCTGCACAACGGCTCCTAGGGCATGCGGCACCCTCAACGCCTTTAGCTCCTCCGGATCGGTGACGAGCCTCACGGCGCTTTTGAGGTGTGATGGGACCTGGGACACGGCGGTTGCGGCTTGAGAGACTAGGTCGGGGGTGAGAAGGGCGTGGACGCCGCGGAGGGAGACCCAGTCGCAGGGAATGTCGTGTTTGGCGATGAGGTCCTGGAGATAGAAATAGTTGCGGAGTTCAAAGTCTGCGATGTTGAGGGCTGGGGGAGGTGTCGAGGTATGACCATAAAGTACTGGTTGGCAGTGGCCGCCGTTCTTTGGGGGCGTGGACGTTAGTCTTATCGTGATGAAGGAAGGAGGTGGGGTTGAGATAAGCTTATTCACAGTCCGACCATCCATACCTCCGTGATCCCCGAACCCCCAAAAGAAACGGACGAGAATTTGAAAGAAGCAATCAACTCACACGTCCCGTGGCACCCCAGCAAACCTCCCTCGCCTCCAGCAAAGCCACCGTCTTCCCCGCCCCGCTGGGCCCTTCGAGTAGCTCCTTGGCCGCAAAGGCGCCCGCGATACCGCTGCCAACGACGACCACGTCCGCGATCGGCGGGATGATTTTGGTCGATCGGTAGCCTAGGAGTGCCTCGGATGGCTCGCGGTGCCAGTAGGAGCAGGTGCTCTCGGTGGAGGGAAGGTTGGCCTGGCCTTCTTGCAGTTTTGCGCCCGTCATGATACTGTGAGTCTGCGTTGGGGCGATTGAAGCCTGTTGGAGATGAGTTTTATGAGAACTTTCGTGGGCTTCGCAGAGAATTCTTGAGTTTGTAAACGTCGAGATAGGGACTTTTGCGGTCTTCGTCCGCGTGGACGGTTGAGTCATGTGCTGAAGCAGTGAGGTTCCGGGTTGAATGCCGGCGCCGTGTGGACATGTGAGGAGGTTGACTAACTGGACTACACAACTTTCTGCGCAAGCCCCAAAGTACCAGCCGCATCATCAATAACCGTCGCAGAACGCGTCACTTTGTATGAGAACCACAGTCACGCAAAAGGTGCTAGAAGAGCTTTCTTGGGGATAATTCTTATTGATGTTAAGCCCAATTTCTGTACTAACTTTTTGCAAAGAAAACGCCAATGTCTATTGTGTGCCCATCCATCGATCCATTGGCTATCCGGGTTTTTCGTTGCAGCCGTTATGCTGCCTCGCACACTGCCAGCAAGGTCACATCTACAAGCCAAGAGCACGCTAAAAGACGTAAATAGCGCGGAAGAAAACTTCTCCAACCCTTGCTGTCGTCCACTGCGACAATCTACTTGAGCATCTTCTTTCTCTTTCCGACCTGGGCAGAGAAACCGGTCTTGATGGCGGTAACGGAACGTCTCGAACCGCAGGAATTGCAGGTGATGAAGTACAGACGGTTCTCTCCCTTGGACAGCTCGGTGTCGGCGGATTTGCAGGTCTTGCAAGTGACGTACTCGACTGTGGGGAAGGAAGAAGATTAAGGTCAGCAACCGCGGAATCGACTGAGAGAAGGCGAAAATGGGACAGAACTCACTGATGTACTTGCGCAACACATTTTCAAGCTGCTTCTGCTGGAAACGACCCTTGATGACAAGGCGTCTTCCGTCAGCGACGGAACCACTGGTACCCAACTCAGCGAAAAGGTAGGCGGTGACGTGCTCCTCTGATCTCTTCATGCGCTTGCAAATCTCGGCAATGTTGGCGAAGATAGTCTTCTTGTTGCCTTCACGCATGCACTGCGGGGGCGGGATCTTGTAGCTCTTGGCGCCGCTGAGGGCGTGGTCGGGGTTCTTCTGGGACAGCTGGTGGAAGAAGCGGTCGAGCAGCAGGCTGTAGCCGAGGGCCTTGGTCTCGTCGTGTTGCCATATGCCAGTGCCGGCATCCATGTCGCCGTCGTCAGCCTCGGCGGCGGCGGCGGCCTCTCCAGACTCGCCCTCCTTGCCCTCGAGATCCAGAGCCTTGAGCTTGGCGGCGAACTCGTCTTCGCCCTCCTTAACGACCTTCTTCTTCTTCTTCTTTTTCATGGTCAAGTCGAGACCACCATCCTCGCCAGCGGGAGCCTCTTCGGCCTCCTCATCATCCTTGGGGACCTTCTTCTTCTTCTTTTTCTTCATCGTGAGGTCAAGACCGCCATCCTCGGTGGCATTGGGGACGGTGGTAGTCGCATCCTCGGCCTCGGCTTGAGAAGTTGCATCAGTATTGAAAGATTCAAGTGCTGCGGAGAGCGGCGGCGTACGAGGCGTGTGCGACTGGGCTGTCTCCTTGGGTTCGTCGGTGGCGTTGACCATCGTGACTGAGCCGTCGGCGTCGACTACTACTTGTTCGGTGTCAAAAGCAACGGATTTACGCTGTTTGCGCTCGGGAAGGGTGGTTTCCTGCAAGGTTTGATTGTTAGAATGCAAAGAACGTGGACGGCACAAAACAACCAATAATGTTGCAAAATTCGATTGAAGGGAAGAACCACGTCTTTAGCGGCAATGATGGCCTCGTGTTACGGTGTTGGGGTTGAGTCACTGAAAAGGTTTCTGTCCGTACAGACCACCGTTTCTGGTTTCCGGTTGGGCAGTGGGGTTGAAGACGAATGAGGGTGGTGGTGGGTGGTGGGCGGTGGCAGAAGTGCGCAGTGCGTAGTGCGGAGGAGGGGAGGGCTACGAGCGGCGAGCAAAACGGAGGAAACTTACTTCGACATCCGCCATGATTGCGGCCTTTGTCTCACTGAAATTGGGTCCTCGGTTAGGGAGTCCTGGGGCGAATAGACGGCGTCCGGGGGTGTGGTCGAACAGCGCAGATGGTGAAAAAAAAAAGATTGCCTGGTGACCTGGGATATGGCGTCGAGGCGGTTTGTGCCGTTCGAAATTGGTTCGGTAATGGGAATTTGTGAGAGAAAGAATTAGATGGACTACTGCAGGTGGACGGGATTGCTCCAAGTGACGTGAGCATGGTGGTAGACGGCCCTCTGCTCTCCCACCGCAGGCACTGCAGCAGCGCTCATCAGCACCCTCACAGCCTGTGACTCATGTTGCGTCCCATCACGTGACTTTATCCCCTTTGGTGACTGTTCCCCAGAGTTCTGATGACGGAAATCTGCGGCAAAGTACTTATCGCTGTCTTGTCCATCTGAGTGAATAGTCATGATTTGAGCTATATGACTACGCCGCTGTGACTCAAGTTGAGGAGCGGATCGCAGTGCTCGATTCTGAAAGTCGCCTACTGAAGTACCTTGCTATTCGCAGGCTGTCTTCGCAGCGCAGCGAACGACCACCTGTGACCCACTCCTACTCAGCAGTAGCCAATCATAACCGAGATCGTCATCATCTGTGACTAGCCGTCCCGGTGCCGGGGCAGGAGAGCTCCTGTCCAAAGCCTCCGAATCTACCCCAGCTCGGTTCCATCAACGGAGGCATCGCGGTCCCTTCATTCCACCTCCCGCGACGAGCTCATCCGGCAGATCGTCTCGAGTTCGACCCCACTCGATACGCATGCAGGATTCAGCCTGCTCAGCGACTCAAAAGGCGTTGGATCCGAACCATCAATAACCTACCTTATCTACGCTTCTCACGTTCCACCGCCCACGGCAGCTCCAACATAACCCAGCGCCGAGCAAACCACCCATCCGACCTGCCCGCTTCTATCCGCCCAGACCGACACGATGCAGTCCACCGACTCCTTCGTCATCCATGACGATATCTCCCCTTCCTCCGACATTGACGAGATCGATTCCCTGCCGTCAATATCGAGCAGCATACTCGACTCCGAAGTCGACTCAGATGCGCAGGAGGAGTGGGAACGCAGCCTGGAGCAGGTCCAGCTCCTGTTGACCATGGTCATCGTACCGTTCGCCGGCAAGTACCTGGGTCGCAAGTTTGCGTATTGGAGTGAGTTTTCCAACGCATTGTCCCTGATCACCCGATTGCTAACCGATGTGGTCACAGGTTGGTCGAGATACATGGAATGGATGCACAATGTGGAGGTGCGGTGGACGAACAAGGACGCGTTCAGGGCAGCTGGTGCGGCCGAAGCTGCCGCCACATTATAAGGAGGAAATGGTGAATGTCTTGAACACCAATACCAGATATTGGGAGCCAGCTGATCAGACCAAGATGCTGTGAGGCCGTTGGCGTGTACATATGGACGGCGTTGAAGCCCGCCCGCATAGAACAAGGCGGCACATTCGGAGGCAGAGCACAAAACCTAGCTGCACAAGGTCTGAAATTTCAAAGTCATGTTAGAATTCAACTTCAGAGTATTCCAGTACTCGACCCGCTGCACACGTGCCAGAGTTACTACTTACGTTGGGAGGTATCCCACATGATCAAAGGCATTGGTTATGTGGATGACATGTCGGTGTTCAAAGGTATCAATTGACATAACGTTGCTAACCAGTTTGCTCTTTTGCCTTGCGGCTGATCCAGAGTTAAGCGGCGCTTATTCCCGCCGTATCCATAAACATATATGCATGTCTTCCCATATCCCTTATCCTAACATTCATTACTACCACATGCCATCGTGAAGGGTAAGTAGAATAAGCCGACCGCCAACGCCCGTCAGAGTCCAACAGCAATTTCATGACCAGTCGTGAAAGCTGTATGTCTGACGCAATTGTCGCATCTTAGGCGGATGCCACTCAAGTATACCATTTTTGAAGAGAAGTGTACTGCGCTGTAAGGCACAGACTTTAAGCGCCGACCTGGGCCATCGAGGGTCTGGAGCTGCGAATCGAACCGCCACCTCCGCGACGGAAGTCCATGAAGGTGAAGAAGGCTCCTGCGCAGAAGCTGGCGAACAGAAACCACATGAAAACTGTGCTGGCTTGAATTTCACGGCAGCGCTTCTCGTCGTCGCCAGAGCCCCAGACGATGTAGTCTCCCGGATGGTTGCTCGAGTTGAGCGAGCCGCAGTCGACAACCTTCAATTTGGCCGACAGCACAATACTGTCGATAAAAGTGAAGAGCAGGGCGGCTCCGTCAAGGGCTAGCACGACAATAGGAATGGCGAGACCTGTAATGAAGGCGGTTGCTAGGCCGTAAAGGGCGGCGAGCCAGCAAACAACTGCCACGAACATGGTGAAGTTGATAGCGGCCATGGCGGAGCCGGCACCGTTGATGTTCAGGGCAATAACATTGCCAATCAGTGCTGTTACGAGGAGAACCCAGAGGATCTGAAGACCTCGGATGCCAACCTTGAGGATCGATTCCATCATGTTGGGCGGTTTGAAGTGGACCTCGTCGTGGAGTTGCGCAAGATCGAGATCGATTGCTTGTTGGAGAATCGGCTACTAAGAGCGATGGCTTCTGAGCGTCTGCAGTGTATATGACGATGGAGACTGGGATTTGTATACGCGAGCGTCGTTCGAAAATTTGTAGTGGCGTGACTTCAGCTTGACGCTGATGATTCTTGTGCGGTATGACTGTCACAAAACAAGCAAAAAGATTTCTTTGACTCTGTCTGTATGTATGAGATGTTAAGGAAGACGGGAATCAACAGACATGGAATCTTGGCTTGGTCGATCTGGTTGTCTAGTGAAAAAATGGCGCGAGGTGAGAAGCAACGGCAGGCAAGGGGTATCTTTAATAACTGGGAAAGGGTGGGATGGGATGGAACTGGACAGGGAGACTGGACCGGAAGGAGGTAACGAAACCCCCAGAGCTACACACCACTTCACCAGATTACCTTACCTACCTTAGCTCACGGGTGAGTTGCCAGACTCGCCCGATACCTTAAGCAGTACAGCAGTAGTGCCTTGGGCCTTTTTCTCCCTCGGCGCGCGGGAATTGCACAGGCATTGAGCGCGGAGATTCAATGTTTACCATGGCGATCGGCAGTTGCGGTCACTATGACCTCACCTGCCAATATGTGTGCCAGGAAGTGACCTGTACACGTACTGAAGCAAAGCCTCTTTCCATCAATGGCGGTACGTACCTGGTCTCCCTCGCGCCTGCTTGAGCGCTCCCGCAGCGGCCTATAATTACACAGCCCACGCATGTTTAATGGCATCATCCAAGGGTCCAAGAAGCCCCCCGACGCTGCCACTAAGGAGCTTAGGCCAGACGCGTTCGGCTCCAATGATTCGCTAAACCGTCTGCTGCCGTCATTCATTCCCTCATTGACTCTCATCCAGCAGATTGCGCTTGTGAGATATGCGACCTCACTGCACTAAGGAAAGTCCTACCAAGACCCTGACAAGCTTGCCTGCCAGACTCCAGACTGGAACTAGAAGGTGGCGTATTTCTGCTCGCATCCTCACTCGACGTGCCCTAGGTTCAAATTGTGGCACTGTTCACAGCTGCACGCGGCAGACAGGGTTTTATTTTCCTCGACGACAGGGTTTCAAACGGACTTCGGTGCCCTGTACGTCAACCTTTCCCATCCATTCTCCCTCCCTGCTGGTGGGGTGGTGCTGGTTGGCCGGGGTTGGGAATTAGTCACGATTTTAGTCAGTTAGTTAAAAGATACTACTTTTTTAAAAATATATATATATTAAATATAAAGATAAAATAGATAAAGTAAAGATATACCTATATAGTTTAATAATTAAATATAATATATATAGCTTTTAATTCTTAAGTTTATTATATTTATAATATATAAACTATAATTAATTAAATTAGTCTTAAATTTTTCTTAAAAGTAACTAAAAAGTAACTAATTTACTTAATAATTAGAATTAAAAGCTATATATTACTAGTATAAATCTTATAAAAATATATAGTATTTATAACTATTATTAAAATTTAATAGAATATTTTTTATAATTTTAGCTATATCTTCTATATAGTAACTAAAGCTTTGACTAATTTAAATAATTTTTTAACTAAACCTGACTAATTCCTAACCCTGTGGTTGGCAGGTGAAGAGCCTCGCAGTCCCCCTCCTTCTTCCTCTGCCTGTTGTGTGGCCCTTTCGCCTTCTGCGCCCATCCTTGGGAGACCTTGTTTCCGGGTTCACCTGCCTCCGCGGCTGCCCCGCCTTGCCCCTGCAGCAAATCGCCCATCGCCCACCACCTCCCGACCAGCAGCTTGGCTACCAAACACAATCTGGCCCAGCAACCCCGGAAGAAAAATCCACAGCCAACCTTCTGAACCCCGGTCGCGATCGACGTCGCCCTATCAACCCTTGTGCGTAGGCCTTCATGAAACGCAAGCACGCCAGCATACCCAGTGTATGAGAAGCCCGCTGATGTTGAGCCATGTGCTGCGAAAAAAGAAGCTTTTCCGGCTGCGACTCATCGACGGGTGCGCGGCTGTTTGCTGCGCCCTGAAGGAAAGCTACCTGTACACTCAGTCCTGTTGCTCCTACGACGACGCGCGAAGCTCCGCAAGAGTTTCTCCAGTGCTTGCTAATTGCAATCCAATGAACGGTTAAGCTGCAAGAGGAGATGGTAGGCATGGCTGAACAAGTTGCGGAGGAAGATGGTGGCTGACGATGTCGATTTCGACCTGGCTTTGTCAGTGAAGTTGCTGGTTCTCGTCGCCTTGTAACACGTTCAAACAAACTATACAGGCCATCGACAACTCTGTTGACCACCTCGCGACTCAGACCGCATCCTCATTTTGCCGAACGAAATTCTTTTTACCCAGATTGTCAAATATCGGACGATGGGATAAGATAGAACCGGGTAGTTTTCTTTTCTCCAATTTTCCCTCTTCTCTTTGACATCTCATAACTGTGGTGATTATAATCCGCACCTGTTCATGTCCATCCAACGTAAGCCACCACTCAGTTTCTGAGCGGTATTCTGAAGATTTTACTGCCTGACCTTTGTTTTCGGCGAAACTCCCCAGTTGGAGCTTGTACTCAGCCGGTGTAACGCGCTGTAGGTTTATGGCTTAGATATGAGAACTAGTATGTGTAAGGTATCATCAAGAGGGAAGCATAAATCCGGCATAACGGTTTCGTATAACGGTTTCGCACCATGAATCAACCTTACTGAAAGTTGTATATGCTAGGTACGGGCTTCAACTAAATAGTCTTTGTGATAGCAAAAAGCTGCGGACATGCCGCCGCGACGACCTATCAATGTGCAAATATTATTCAACGTGTTCTAGAACACTGCTCGACAAGCATGTAGGCTGGACTGCCCTCGCTAGTGCCCTCGCAGCAGATATTGCTTTCGAAACGATAAGTTGCCTAGTGGCAGAGATGACAGAGCTGATGTGGTGTTTGCTGCGTGGCACACTACTCGGGATCATCAGTCCACTCCTGTCGTTAATCATGCTGCGTTTTGCACTTTATCCTTCCTCTACTACAACGAGCCGAGCCGCCAAATAATACCATGCGCGAGGTCTATCTCGAATATGACCCTGAGACGCTGCTTCACGATATCGAGGTCGAGTCACCACCGCCTCATCTTCCTAGCGACTTGACTTTGAGCCAAATCTACCAAGAATATGAGCCATCAACTCTCAAGAACCGTTCTCTCAGGTCTGCGCATTGTTACAATGGTATCGGCCCTTTGCTTCCGAGAAAATGAGCTGTTGGCCTAGGCAGCCGTAGGCTAAGGCGTACACTTGCTCCAAACGGCAAGACCTGATGACTTCCGGGCGGCTTAGGCCGTCGGAATAGAAACCGGTTTTGAATTTGAATTTGAATTCAATGACGGTGAGTGCGTTTAGAATCAGGTAAACAGGACGAGTTTGCTGTTAGATCACATTGTGTGCCGCCAAGGTAGTGACTAAACGCTCGTGACATCAATATCCGTCAAAAGAATATCTCGAGGGTAAACCCGCTGGCATCATCCATAGAACCACATGGCACAGCTAGCCATTTTCCATCGAGGGCGAACCGCGTAAGGCTGTTGTCCAGTTATATTTGCGCCCTACTGAATTGTGGCGTCATCGTTCCAGGTCTGCTGAAGAATATTGCAAAGGTACCCACGTGGATTTCTCTAGCTCCGAGGCCACATTGCCCACTTCCACGAGTCAAAACGTTGACGTCGGCGGAGGATTGTTCTTAAGACAGATCTGTCGGAACGGCCACGATGACGAAAAGCGCCTTGAAGAGTCATGTGTGGCCCTAGATGGACGCTGCGAAGGCATTTGGCACAGATGGCTAGGAAGACTTGGCAATCACAAAAGCATCTTTTAGTCATTAACGGCAAAAGAAAAACTGTATCTATCATGCCTGCAACGAATATGTTGGCAGCGGCTCACTGACTCCTCTTCCATGCTGCCTGCTTTTCCATTCCATGATCTGTCCTATGGTCTCCCAAAATGGAGACAGCCGTCGTCCCCGTGTTCTGCAGTAGAACACTATCGGCTAAAATTCAACAACCCCTCAATGTACTTACGGGTATCGATGCCGATCCCCGAGGCTAGACGGCCCGCGCCATCACCCCACCCCGCTCCGCCGTCGGCGTACGACGAGCTTACACCACGATATCCGGCGTGGTCGCTGGCCCTGCGTATCAAGAAGATCTCCTTACTAACCGAGAGTGATGGCCCCGGTGATCTTTTAGCGAGATGTATTCTCGAACTGGATCCCTCTATCGGCGAAACATCGCTCTCGGAGGTCTGGTGATCTTGCTCCTCTTCTGTCTCTGGCGATGGCTCATTGACTGGTGCCGGCGGTGGGCGATCAAGAATGCGCTGCCAAACAACCCACCATCCACGATTCGTCTTGCAGGTTCTTTCGACCTCAGCCATCTCAGGGCGTGTGATGTTGAAAATATTGAGCAACTGCATGTGCGTGTTCATAGCCTCGATCCGCGACCAGGGTAGCTGTGCGTTGGGCTGAAACATCTGGGCGTGTTCGGGAATATTGGGTATCGAAGAATGCACCGTCATGGCCTCGGCGTCCCACACGAGGTCGTAAATGTTCGCCGTTGCGGAGCCCACATCCGGTCTTTCTGGCCGGTATTGAATAGACAACAAGAGAGGCTTCCGGAGCGGCAATAGCTGCTGGTGGAGAGCAGTGTAGAAGGAGTTCCATGCCAGCGAGTCTGTTCTCAGCTCAAGCAAAAATGTAAATATGAAGGGCTTGTTGACATAAACCACAACACGCAACTTGCTCGCTTTGTTGGAATCTTGGTTTCCGAACAGTGGGTTTGAACTGACGGCGTTCATCCCAAGTGGCGTAACCTCGTTGGTCAAGCTGCCGAGGTCTTTAACAACATCTGCCTCTGCTCGATCCTTCCCGGTCTTTTCGAGTTCGACATGAACGGTCCGAAGCATGGTACGCGCATTCTCCTCCGGGGCCTCGGGGTCGGTCGTATCCCTGAAATCGTCGTCTTCACTGCCCCCAATCTCTTCAACGTCGCCCATCAGCCCGATGAGATAATGTCCCACATCGTCGTCCACCTCTTTGAGTTTCGGTGCTTTGCCGAATGGACTCTTGGAAGTCTCTCCAGTCTGGAGAGCGGCAAGCGTAGAAATATCATCCTTGTCCGCAAATGACGCGTCAGATTTGCCGATGGACCAGTACGTTCCGTAGCCAAGCTTCATGACTGTCATAAGCTTGTCCAGGTGTCCGTCGCCTTCTTCCTGTGATGGCGCATGTGCATCTTCTTTGCTGGACCCAGGTCGCTTGGCTTCCTCTACCGTGCCTATTTCTTGACCACGTCGCTCCGCAAGCGTCATTGTAGACCGAGAGCTTGCTCCTGAGCCAGAACCGGAATCGGACCGGCTGGCATTGGGACGAATCGGCGGCCGATACGGAGTTTTCGTTTCCTGAGGCTGTGGTACTGGCGCCGTTGACTTTTTCGTTCTTCTGGATCTACGGACGGCCGTAGGGCTGTCGATGACACCGTATGCGTTCTCACCCCACGTGTAGAGATCCTCCATCCAATGCGTCACGTCCCGCACAGATTTCCGAGACAATGCACCGGTTCCTAGGAAGATAGCACCGTCCTCGGAACCTGGTTCTTGACCCGTGCCCAGCCACGCTCTCTTCGGCTCCTTGCCATCTTTGGCTTCGCCGTCGGCATCGACGTTTCCAAACTTGGACACCACCAGGTCAACTAAACCATCGATTCTTCCGACGAGGCCTTCCAGGACCTCCCGCTCTCCGCTACCCCGCTCCTCTTCACCGACGCCAATGCCTAGCTCGCCGGAAGCGGCAATGTTGATGCCGGAAAAGATAGTGCGTGTCGGGTTACCCTGCAACATCACATTCCAGGTAGACAAGAAGAGATCCCAATACCGGCCAAGAAGACCGAGAAATCTAGCACGACGAGACCGGACAAAAAGGGCGCTGAGCGACGTGCCGTGGTGGAACAGAAAGATGGAGTGAGCGCGAAGCAGGTCTTGCAACAGAAGAGAAGCCGGTTTGACCTCCTTAGATGAATACTCGACAACCTCCTCTGGCGTTTCTTGAGCCTTGCCAGTTTGAAGCCTTGGCGGCAGAGGAATACGAGTCAAATCGATAGACTGTATGAAGTCAGCGATGGGAGGGGTTTTAGGGGGTGGTCATGAGGCTTACCGCAAGAATCCACCAACCGGACTCCAGCTCATTCAGGACGACGCGCGATTTCTCGGTGTCTATAGAATCGACGGGCTGGCCACCGGAGAAGCTCTTGCTGAACTCGACCATGCCCTGGGCGAGGCCGATTTGACGAAGACGCTCATTGCGCTCCTCGAGCGAGATATTCTCTGTGGGCCTGCTGCGAGAGCGACGGCGACGTTTCTGTCGCTGGGTGCTGACTGATGCATAGTAGACAATTTGATCATCGATAGTTTCATCTGTGTTTCCCAAGGACGGGTTAAAGATGGCGAGGAAGCCCAGCTGAGCCGGGACGATTCCTCCAGGCGACGATGCCATGGCTAACGTGTGTTCGTGGCCGCCGTTGAGTGTTCACTGAGAGCAGGTATAGGTTATGATATCCGGGTTCAGGAACCCCGGTTTGGCGGAGGTTGTGGCGACAGCGACGAGCACGAGGCGAGGTACAGGTGAGAAAGCCAGCAGCAGTTGTCGAGAGGTGAGGTTAACGTCTGGGCGGCTGGTCGACAGTCTCTGAAAGGCCTTGCCGCTCTAAAAAGCGTTACCAGGCTCAGGGCTGTGGCGGAAGGGACAGGTGAGAGGTGAAAGATGTCGGAGAATAGCACCAGGCTGGCTGTACTGGGCCAGGCGGGGAGCTCGAAGCGAACCACGCAAGCGCGCAGCTGTGCCGAAGGACGTCGCGATAGTCGGCAGTCTGCGGTCTAGGTCATGAGGGCTGAACGGTCCCCGGGGGTCGAGGCTTTGGGAGGCAAACTTGGGGACGTTGGGCGGAGGATGTGTAATTCTATTGGATCCGAATCTCGATCCCCCCCGATGCAGGGTGAGAAGTGGCGCCAGTACTGGCCCCGGCTGGGACAGTTGCGAGCGAGACGATAGACAGTGCCCTCAGCGGCAGCAGGTTGATTTGGCTCAGGGCTGAAGCGAGAGGTGGAGGCCGGGCAACCCTGCAGGTTGGATTAGCCGTGGTCCAGACCGCCATGGAACCTCGTGGTTTACCCGGTCCGGAGGCTCGTCCGACACTGGACAGGCGAGGAGCAGTAGTGTGCTGGGAACGCCGTGCGACGCCAAATACAGCGGCAATAGTGTGCCAGACCAGCCTAGCCAGCCGTGACTTGCCCAGGTATGGAATGGACCAGACCCGTCCGACGGATGGTGGGAGATGGGACGATGAGTATCTGGCACAAGTGCGCGCTGATTTGAATTTTTGTTTGCGATGTTTGAAACATTCGCTTTCTTCATATTCATATCAGTTAACAGATTGCATCTGTCGTCAAGAACCTATCTAATGCCAGACAAGAGATGTCGCCCGGTGTCCCGCCGCGTGCCTTCCCTTGATAAGGTAAGGTACCAGTTTGCAGTGGGACCGCCGGGTTCCAGACCCGTTATGGGCAGGTCGCTGGAGGGCCGAGGTATTGCCAGTCTGCCCTACAGTCACAGGTAGCCGTCCGTCCCAGGCCGCCGTCCCAAGTCGGGTCCTTCCCAAGCAACTTACAAATTATTATCAAGGGTGTAATCGACAACTCGACCTACAGTCCACGGTACGGTCTAGCGATATATCGCACGGGCCTTTCTCAATACCTACTCTTAGTAAAAATAGCTAAAGTATATATTTAACCTATATATAAGTAGCGTGATATAGCAGCAGGTTACTGCTTACCTAGATCGACCCTATCCTCGTTAGCTATAATAATTTTATAACTTTATTAGGGCTAGGATCCTACTATTCTAATAACTATATAAAGTTATTTAGAACTATACGCCTATAATACCCTTATAATACCTAAAATAGCTCTAATAATATATAACTAGTAATAGGAAGAGGAACTTAAGGTATAAGAGGGTATTATAGTAGCTATACCTATTATAGAGGATCGCTCTAAGTTAGCCTAGCTTAAGTTACCTACCCTAAGTTAAAAATAATAAGCCTTATAATCTCCCTTATAGGATAACGATCCCTTACCCTCTTAGGAGGTCTCTTTATAATTAGTATTACTAATACTAATAACTAATAAAAAAATACTTAAATAGCTATAAAAAAGGCTAGAGTAGTATAGTCTATTAGTAGTACTACTTAGTATATAGAAGAACTTATTATAATATATTAAGAGAAGCGTCTAAATATAAAGAAAGCTACTACTTATAAGCTGCTATAAGAGGAGTTAGTAAAGAAAATTAATAATAAGGCCTAGTTTCTAATAATAATTACTCCCTTATAGTTACTAAATAAGTATAATACTAAGCAGAAGCGATTTAATATATAGTTATTAATTATATTTAAATCTAGTAATAACTTTAATATAGAAAGAAGAGTCTCTTATAATAATAATATATATATTACTTATCTTACTAATAACTTAAAGGCTATATAGCTTAAAGGCTATATAGGTATTTAAGAAGGGTTTAG
Source organism: Colletotrichum ledebouriae (assembly GCA_036785755.1). NCBI lineage: Eukaryota > Fungi > Ascomycota > Sordariomycetes > Glomerellales > Glomerellaceae > Colletotrichum > Colletotrichum ledebouriae. The sequence goes on from JAVHLU010000025.1 coordinate 61,161, forward strand.
GGAACCCTAAGCCCTATCGTGAGATTTAGGATAATAGGATAGGGACTAGCGATAAGATCTATATTACTAGGGATTTATTTATAGAGGAAGACTCTTCTAATAAGGAAGTTAATAAAGTTAATAATACTAATAAAGCTAAATTTAATATTAATAACTTTAATCCCTTTAATAAAGCCCTACCCTTACCCTCTTAACTATAGAGTTAAGTTATTAGAAGGGGAGGAAGTTTTATTACTAGCCTAACCCTATATAAAAGGTTATTAACTACCTTATTAATACTAGCGAGGTAGTAGACTAGCGAAGTAATTAGTTAGGAGAAAAGTCTATTACTAATAATAAAGCGTAGGAAAATACCTTCTACTAGCGAGAGTAATATATATATTAATAAATCTCTTTAGCTTTTTAAGAAGTTAGTATTAGGTAAGAAGTTAAAGTTAGAGGAAGTTATTAATAACAAGGCTATAATAGAGAAGGCTTAGGTAGACCTCGCGTAGTTTAAAAGCGAATTATCACTAGATAAGTTTATTATTATTTTTAATAACTTAAGTAAAAAGCCTGCTAATTTAATAGTATTAGAAGTAATACTATAGAATAAACTACTAAGTAATATTATTAAGAGGGTATATATTTTAAGGATTTTAAAGTAGTAGTTATTAGTATTTTTAGAGCGGTCGATTTAGTAGTTATAATAGTAAAAAAAACACTATTATTATAATTAATAAACCCTCTAATCCTCCTATATTAACGCTACTACTTGGGCTTAAATTTTATTAACTTTATACCTATTATACCTCTTATTTACCCTCTACTAGTACTTTTTTTCTTTATTATTATTATTAAAGTTAGTATTACTACCCTTCTATTTATCCTCTATATATTAGATTAAGAAGTTATAAAGCCTAGTTATAATATAAATAATTACTATTTAATTTTAAAACCTATACTCTAGCGCTATAGCGCGGATAATCTTCTATTTCTTTTTTAACTAATTAAATACCTACTCTATAATTATATAAAGCTAGCTATAATAGAGGTGTAAGGAACAATAGCGGGTGCAGGATGCAGAGCCAACGCTATCGGCAAAACATCGGCGAATTAGCGGTGAACATGCACCCCCTTAAGAAAACTCTGCAAGCCAGAGACTTAGAAGGTTAAGCAATAGTCCAATACAACTACGCATACCTACGTTTTAGCATTCTAGCCTTTCCTGGTTTAGGCCTATAGCCATACTCTTACAAGAGGTTATATAGCTCCTCTACTATTTCTAGAGGTTTATTAGTATCCCTCTAATCCTATAAATAGTACTAGGTTTTATAATATAGGATTATAAGCTTATTATAACTACTAAAACCTATATTAGTAAGGAAGTACCTTCTAGTTAGTATTATAAACCCTCGATTAAAAGCGAATATTATTAACTAGGCGTTATAAATAGAGCCCTTTATACTAGTAAGTATATATAAGAAGCTATTATTAAATTATACTGCTATAAATATATTTTAATTAACTATACCCTTATAACTTCGCTACTTCTTCTACTTATCTCCCTTAGGGATAAATATATATATAAGGGTACTATTAACTACTCTAATATATCTAATAAAAGCCTTATGCTTTAGGTTTTTTTTAATCTCGCTAGAGACCTCTCCTTCCTCTACTAGCTTTATATATACTTAGTAAAGGCTTATAAAATATAATAAGATCTTATTAAATACTAAGGAAACTATTAACTAACTAATTTAGAAGAAGTATATTACTAGATATTATAAGCTACTTATTACTAGTATAAAGATAAAAATTATTACCTTCTATTTATAAAAGAGATATTATATCTCCTTTAGGGTAGTATTATTTTATAGCTATCTTATAAGAACTCTAAATTAATATTTACTTATATAAAATAGGGCGAAGAACTATCTATTTAAGCTTTTTAAAAGATAATAAGTAAACTCCCTTATAGCCTCTAGCCCTCCTAGGTATATAACTTTCTTCTCTAACTAAAGAATACTTTAAATACTACTTAAGGCTATAACTATAATAGCTATAATAACTATAGTTATTATAATTATAGTCTTATTAGCCTCGTTAGCCTCGCTATTTTAGCTTATTATTAACTACTAAAGTTTCGCTATATTATATAATATACTTATAAGGTCCTTAAGAGCACCCCTTTTAAATTTATATAATAATATAATCTATAGTAGAAAATTCGTAGCTTTTAAGGGGTTAAATAGGGGTAGTATATACTAAGATTTATATAAATTAAGTATTCTATAGTCTAGAGTTAGTATAGAGGTTACTAGTAAAAAATACTACTTAAATAGGTATAATCCCTTAAAAATAAATTTTTAAGTTATTTTTTAGGGCGCTGGACTATACCGTGGACCGTACCGCGAGTTGTTGATCACACCCTAAATCGGTTTCAGCGGCGGTCAACATACACAACCAATAAGAAGCACGTTGAGGAGGAAGTCTGGGCCGGCCTAAATGGCAATTTCCTTACCGTCGCCACCTGATATCAGATAACGCGAGACATGCAATGTCTTTCATCAGAACAATGGGATTGCATGCATGGCATTCCCGAACTCGCATGAAAAATCTGCGCTCTCACAGGGAACACATCTCGCTCGCCTCATATTCCCAGCTCCTGCCGCACGGCCTGAGACTGATAAACGTAAAGGCGTATCCAAGCACGAGATCTGGCCGATCATCGACTCTTGCGTGCGTCAACTAAGTGACCGTATTGGATAGACATCTCAATCCGCTCCGTCCGCCTACAGAGAACCCGGCCAGGGAACACAGCTCTCCTGCCACATGGCTAGCTGTTCAACGGCATGGAAGCAGAGGCATCGTATCCTTACGCGCGCCTACTGCTGAGATAATCCTCGCACTGTTGCAACGGTTGAAGGACCTTCCGCAGCATCTCCCGTCTCCACTGATCCGGTGGTTCACTTCCATTGCCTCCCAAGCAGTGGTCGGGTCCCAGGTGATCGCTGAACTTCCATTGCCAATCACGGGCTGCCACAACGTCGAATGCCGCTCTCGCTATGTCGTTGTCTCCAGCCGGCCAGTTTCTTCTGCATTGCTGATTCTCGAGAACGTCTTGGTAACAAAGTTCCAAGAAGATAATTCCCAGATGATCTAGTGATTGACTGAATGAAGATTCGTTGGACTCACTGACTGTCCCGGCGAAGCTTCAGTTCGCCGTGGCTGGTCCAAGAAATACTCTCCTGGCTTGTCCGGGTCCCCTGCGAAGAACACCTTCGACTTATTCAGACTCTTAGGCAGCCAAGGTGAATCTAGGAGCTGGACAACCGATGAAGCCGGTATCAGCGCCAACGTGATGCGCTCTCTCGCCCAAGCCATTTTGCGAAGAAGGATGTCTTCGATTGTTATCATCTGTGACAGCTTGCCATGCGCATCTAGGTCCTTGTGATGCAAATATCGACAGTTTCCGCTTGGAACAAGCCATAGCATGACCCTCGAGACTGCCTCAGGGCAATGCACAGATCTGGAATTGGTTTGGTATGAGGTGCTGACGGCGATTTTTTGGGATTACGGGAGCCCTGGCTTTCGACCTCTCCGTCATTGTGACCGAGGACGCTACTTGTCTCTTGCATGGGCAATCAGCATATTCAACGACTAGGAATTTGTATAGGGCAGCAACATATGACGATAGTTCCGCTGGGCCTGCGCGGCGTGCTGCGGTGGTGTTCGTTCTGTTGGGCTGGCCCAGACATACTCGGCGTCTTGGTACACTCTTGGGCACTCGCGGCCGTACCGATGTCTGAGTCGATGGCAATCCGCGCGCAACAAAATCTCCGGCTAGTCAAGCCAGAGGCTTCAAACATGACGCGAAAATCGGTATCCATGCTTGTTCGATGTTGCAGTTGTGACTGTGCGCAATGCTGCTCACGACAGCAGCAACACCACGAAGACGACAGGGCTCTGAACAGCTTAGAGGCACTGGTCTAGAAGCTACATACCGCAGCGTCGATGACTTCTGCTTGCTTCAATGCGGTCCTGCGCTCAGTAATTTCGTTATCTCTGTCGCTGGAGAATAGCAGTTTCTCTAGTTTGTTGCAGCATTCGTCGACTTCCGAGAAGAGGTTGTTCTGCTTCACCTCGCCGATGCTGAATCTGATTCCGTATAGCTGGAAAATTCGGCCCTCTTTCGTTGCTATGGCTTTCTGCGGCCGACAGATGCCGTACAATTCCTATTTGGGACGGGGTTAGCTTGTCCACTTGACACTTCGACGTAGCAGTCCCTACTTCTCATCTCGCTACTGAGCTGGTCCAGAACGGCTTGTGAATCAAGCTTTAAATGCTGATTCAATTCATCGATGATCCTTTCCGTTCCTTGAATCTTCGAATATAGTTTAGGTGCAGCTCATACGCATCATTCAATCGTGTCTGAGAAGTCTCACGATGATCGGACCCTTCCAGCCATCCTCTGCAGGATTTCGGTAAGGCCATCGTCGGCGACTATTGGCAAAATTGACTGTCTCAAATGCTTTTTCGGCCAAAAGTGAAAAGCCTTAATCAATCAAGGCATTGTTCATGTTCAATTTTGATCTTGCAGAAGAGACTGAGTCGCTTCGCTAGCTCGACATACTTATAGAGAGCCGTTATGCAGTCAGGGACTGCCCTCAGCACGAGACCCGCAACTTCGAAACCTGACATCTTCCTAGGTAAAAGAAGCGTTGTTGACAGTGCGATGTCGAAAATTCGTCTATAATGATGCGGGAGTGAAAGTAAGAGGCGTGCCGGGTTCACGCGTGCAAAATACGTTCTACGCGGTTCAACGCCTGAATTATCTTCGTGAACCGCGTCACATTACCCCGGGCCAACCCCCTTACAGCAAGATGTGAGAGAGAAGGTGTACGGATCAGTGTCCTGATCTTCAAAAATATCCCGACAGCGAGGCGGACTTCTTAAACTATAGTTCAATTACCCGAGTTGTATCGTGAGGGAAGATTTAGAGTGTCAAGTCCAGATACAAAATGGATAACCTTGGCAATACTTAATCAGTGATTGACTCGTCCACTATGGAAAATGCGATGATACAGTCAGCAACGGCCAAAGGAAGTGTGTAGTTACGACGGTGATGAGAGCCTTTTGGATGATATCAACACTTGGGTTCTGGATACCACAGTGGATTGTGAATCATGCCAGACTTTTCTTGGAAACGAGCGTAAGAGGTGGTGGTGAGCGGTTGGTGGTGCCATGGCGATCGGTGACGAGACCCCATCTGTTGTGGAGTCGATCGGGGCCTGGGAGGTTTACCAAAAAACCTGGGAGGTGGATCCTCCCGGCTTCATCCGGCGATGCGTGACCTCCGTAGGGCCGAAGTCGGAATTATGGGTCTCGGGTAACAACGTGGCGGACCGGAGTTGTTTCGGGAAGGACTTTTTCAGTAGCTTATGCACACAGCATATTGACTCGGCAAAATGATTTCGGCTAACAGCGAAACGATTCATTGACATGCTACCGACCCTTTCCTTAGTGCGTAGCAACATATCCAACAGACAACCCTTTCGAACAAGCTTACAGTGCCTCACGGAACTTCTCTGTGAAGTACCGCAACCTAGTGGAACTGGTCTTCCGTCACACCCTTACCCATTGCAGCGGTGCTGCTGATGCCACCAGTGACCATCTTCTGAAGCTCATCGACATACGTTGCACCACTCCACTTCTGGTGCTTAACGACGTCGACGCCGGATTCCATTTCTGGCTCCTGTACGAGCTCGCCGTAAGCGCGCATACCTTGTTGGCTGTAAGCCTTGGCAAATTTGTCGCTGATAAGCGCTGTTGTGTGCAAGCCGGCGAGTGTGATAAATTGCCAGCAGTAACCGTGAGACGCCAGGCGCCGGATGTAAGTCTCCTGCTCGTTTCGGGGCATCGCGGTCTTCCAGTTGAAAGAGGGAGAAAGGTTGTAAGCAAGCCTGGGAAGTTAACTGTTAGCATTGAACTCAGCCATTAGCTTTGCAAGGACTACTCACTTCTGCTCGGGCCACACGGCGTGCACGCCCTGAGCGAACTCCTGGGCCTGCTTGTAGTCGGGAAGCTTGCTCTCCATCCAGATCGCGTCGCAATAGGGAGCATAGGCGATAGCACGGTTAATGGCGCAGTCGCAACCGCCCTTCAGGCGGTAGTAACCCTCGCGCGTGCGGGGCGCATCCCAGTCGAAAAAGACGTCGCTGCCGACAATGCCCTTGGCAATTGCGCGAGCTTCAGTGTTGCTCTTACCCTTGGCGGCCGAGGTGTACTTTTTGACCATCTCCTCCTTGTTGGGGCTGGGACCCGCCTTGATAGCGTCAACGACAGCTTCGTCGAAGCGCTTAAGGTTCGCCTGCTTCAGCCAAGCATCCTCAATGGCTTGGAGCTCGTCGCCCAGCTTTCCAGCCGCTTCCGCAGCGTACATGAGGTCGTTCAGGGACTGGAGATTCGGGTTCGTGGAGCCGAGGATGAAGGCGTGGTCTCGGGGGTCGATGTTTGTAGAAAGCAGGGTCGCGGCCTCTGCATCAGTACGGGCGACGGCAACAAGGTTGGAGCCCATGATATCGGCTTGCGCGCGGATGGCGACCAGGCGATTGATGTGCTCGCTGATAGGAACAAGGACCTTGCCAGCCATGTGGCCGCACTTCTTTGTGCCAGGGGCTTGGTCCTCAATATGAATGCCGGCCGCACCCTTCTCAACGAAGAGCTTGGTGAGCTTCATGACGGCCGTCAGACCGCCATGACCAGTGTCGGCATCGGCGATGATGGGTCTGAGATAGTCGATGTTGGCGAGCTTGGCGCGGGCTTCCTTTGGCACGCTGAGGCGCTCTTGGCGCTGTTTCCTGTCATGGAAAAGCTGAGCCATGAAGAGGTGGGCAACTTTGTTGGGCACGGTTGTCTGCACGGCGGGTAAGCAAGAGATACCGCATTGGGATGACGCACGTCGCTCGGGCCGTACTCACGTAGGGATAGTCAGCCAGATCCGGACCAGGCTCGTCAGAAGCCGAGGCGGTCGATGATGATTGCCAACCGGAGACATAGACGGTGTCGAGGTACTTGGCCATTTGGGTGACCATTGTAGGCTCCAAGCAGCCATAGGTGTAGCTGGCGTCCTTATTTTTGAAGCGATTCTCGAGGATATTGAAGAGCTTCTTTGATTGCGCGTTGCTCGGGTAGTCGACCTTAAGGTGACCTCTCTTGGAAACGATTTGCTCGGCGGTAAAGGGACGCTTCGTGAACCTCCATCGAGGCTCGCTCCACCAGCGCTTGACCTCCTCGACCTCCTTGAGGAAGAGCTCGTCTTCGCTATTGGGGTCCACAGCGGGATTAACCATGTTGTTAACAGCCATGACGGGCAATGGGAGCTTGGAATTTCGGAACGTTGATGCTATTCCCAGGTGTCGTCGTGGTACTGGACCTTGACTAAGATGCGATTTGATACCAGTAGAGTGATGCGTTAGAGGCACAAGCACTAAGCTACGTGTGAGAATACGTGTAGCAATGAACAAATGATGCTACTCTGAACTGGATCAACGGTAGACCTAGTTCATGAAGGAAGAAGGCTGTTTGGAGAAGATGGGGAGGAGAAGAGTAAAGACAAAAAAAAAAGTCAATCCTATTAAGAGTCACAAGCCAAAGGCGAGACAGAACAATAAAGAAGTAGCACTAGCTAGCCATGACCGCTCATCGGCAGTCTTCGGCCAAAAGGCGTTTCTGGTCCAATCGTCTTACATCTGTTTCGAGGCAAGTACCTCTGACCTAGGCCCAGGCCAGGACATGGACAGTGTGAGAGGAGGTGAATACGACTTCAGCAGCTCTCAGAGCAGCGCGTATCTACGGCTGTCCTGGCCGCGAGGCAGGACCGTGTGGTAAAAAACACCTCGGAACCGAGAACAGGCAAGGACGGAACCCTGCCGAGGTACCTTGTACAATGCCACACCTTCTCTACCCTCCCACCGGTCCTGTCTGACGCTGTGGGGGAATGCTGGGTTGTCCTGGGCGAATGTGTACTCTCGTACCAGACCAGCCGCAGTCAGCTACAGACTTGCTAAAAGATGAGGCGCGAATTGCCTGTGTGTTAGAAAGGGGTGACGTCTGGATTCGGCTCAAAGGGGACGGATGGGGCGAAACGTAGCCTCTTCCTCATTGCCGTCATTGGCCGAGTTGCCGAAGCTCCTTGCATGTCCCCCGCCATGCCCCGCCCTGCCTCCGGCTCCTGGGGCGGAAAAATTGGGGGAACTACAGCGCGCCGCCAAAGGCCCATCCTGCTCTCCCCGGACTATGGGAAATAATCTGCAAGCGGTAACATGACGCCTGCCGAATCCGATTCTGCAACCCCATCTCCTGCCGCGCCCGAGACTCTAAACCGTATCGCGATCCAGGGACGTAGGCGTCTGTTTGATAAAAATTTGATGAACAGCATGGTCTTTCCTAATGGGAGACTCAATTGATTACTCCCGATGAAAGTAAAACCATTCCTCCTACCCAGACTGACCGACCGAGCTCTCCTTCAAATCTTGCGGGGTAATTCGTGGTGATTTGTATCTGCCATAACATGTGAAGGCTCGCTGAGTCGTCCACGGGTCGCAATTGGCTGCGTGGCGTGCGTCACACCTTTCCCCAACCTTACGACTCCAACCTTCCAAGATACCTCGGCCTTCACACTGTGTATCCGCGAGTCTAGCCCTTCGTACAAGAACTCGCGGAATCACCCTAAGCAACGAGTGTCTTCCTGTCAATCACATGTCCCAACTGGTAGCACAAGCCACCCTGCCTTGCAGCCAACCACCAAGCTTGATAGAGCTCGGCGAATCTCGAGCTTTCACGGAAGTTGCCCGATCTAACATAGTACACCTGTCTCAAGTTCTCTTCTCCTCATCTTCATTTTATAACGAAAATACCATGCAAACTTCTCCAGGTTTGATCGCATTGGGCGGATATCTAGTTCGGCTTCGCAGCCAGTCTAGCCTTTTATGGCAACCTTCCAGATTCCTCCGCTTTGCCCAACCTTCGTACATACAACCGGCTTCACCATGCATTGCCAATTCGCCCACAGACTCCGTTACCCAACTTCTGCACTTGAGAATGTCGCGGCACAAAACGAAAAGCAAAGCAGACCCTGCTCGATTTCGACTCATGAAAGTGAGTCATTGGACACCAAAAGCCGTACTGTCTGTACCTACTACACCCGCAGGGAAACGCGCATGCGCCGCTCTTCGATTTGCTATCGATTCAAACAAAATCCGAAAGCGCCTTCTCGTTGTTCTGCTCGACAGCCTTGATGAATGTATCATAGGGTGTAAGAGTGCCAAGAGCACGTCGCATATGTGCGTTAACAATTTGCAGACCATACACGTAGCTGGCGTTGACCCACCCGAATCTGTCACAGTCAGTATATCGAGCCTCGTATGGAACAAACGCAATACCGTACCCTTCCTTGGCGACTCCCTTAAAGTCAAGTCCTTGGTTACCATACTCGGCGTCAACTCTGTGCGGATCGATGGGACGAGTAACGTCGTACTTCTCAACGACGACACCGTTGAAGTCGACGAACGCCTTGGTCATCATGAACAGCCACTTATAGGCCAGGCGCTCTGCCTCCTCCGTGAAACTGTATCGCACCAGACCAGTCCAGGCAAGCATTTGCTGAGGAGCCCAACCGTAGGGGTAGTCCCATTGACGGTTAGGTCTCTCCAGGCTGACCTCGCCGCGAGACTTCTCCGTACCTGACAAGAGGCCACCGAGCACCTCGAACTTCGGCAAGGCCTTCGAAACCATGTCTGCGGCTTGCTTGGGAGTCGAAACACCGGCCCACAGGGCCCAGAAGGTCGTACAGCTTTCGTAGGTGCATTGCTCTTTCTTGGCCGTGTTGTAGTCAAAGTACATTCCCTCCTTCTCGTTCCACATGTACTTGTCGATGGCAAGCTTTCTGCGCTTCGCCCGGCGGTCCCAGATGGCTGAAGTGACTACTTCACCAGCCTTGAGCGGTCCGACCGCGAATTCTGCGGGAATGACAAGTTTGTCGTTGAACACATTGCGGACCGTTCGCGCAATGTCCGTCTCGTACTTGAATAGGAGCGAGTTCAAGTCGATTGTTGCGAGGTCTGCGCACACCCTTTCAAGTCGGTACGATGTGTCGTGACCAGACTCGCGGACGGCGCGATCGTGCAAGAAGTAGTCGTCCAGCTCGGGTTCCTTGATTTCGCCATGGTTGTAGGCCTGCACGAACTCCTTCCAGCTGATGCCGTGCTTCTCGGCGTACGGCTCGAGCACGTGTACGAAGTGATCAGCTTCAGTCTCAGGGGGAACACCCAAACCCTCGGGTCGGTAGCGGGAAAGACCCGTGACGGGATCTAGGCGTGGCTCAGCAACCCAGACGCTGTGATACTCCTTGATGGCAGCCAAGATGGCGTTCCGCAAAAACTCCTTGGCATCGGGCTCATGCTTGATCTTCTCGTAGACACGGAGGGCCATGTCAGTGAGAAAGGGAGGTTGCGAGCGGGAAAGGTAGTAAGAACGAGTGGCGTTGAGGATTTTGCCATAGTGGCGGATGCAGAAGCAAAAGTTTTGCACCATTGACTTGGCCAGATGGACCTTGTCATTCACTAGGAGTCCCAAAGACTCCATGTAGCTGTCCCAACCGTAGAGCTCGTTGAAACGCCCTCCGGGAACCACGAACGGGAGGCCGCGCAGGGTGTCCTCGCCCGTCACAGGATCCTTGATCTTCTCCATCTCGATGGCGAGGAGACCAGGCTTGGAGTTCATGTCGCGCACAAGCTCCGGGGTAATAACCTCGGGAAGTTTCTGAACATCGAGGCGGATTTCTGGTCTCTGCTTCGCGACTTTGGTGTAAAACTCGAATTGCTCAGGAGCTCCAACAGGAATATAGATGCGTGGGCGCGGATCGTCGGTCCAATCCTTTGGGTCTTTTGCAGCAACCTCCACACTCGAAGCGTCGATTCTTCTGGTCAGACCCTCCCAGAAATGATCCTTGATAAGTCGAGACAATCGGTTCACAGGGTTCTCGTTCAGTCTTCCCTCGTCAAGGATGATCTGCTTGCGGCCATACTCCTTAGCAAGCGACAGCTCTTGCAGCAAGTTGGAAAGCATGTATGTTCCTCGGACATCGAATCGGTTGTGGCCGGCCGAGGCGGCGGTTCGCAACGACAGGACCTGTACGACAGTGAGCTTCAGTGGCGTAATGTAAGTGGGAGAGCACGAACCTTGGGCCCGTTGTCTTCAATGGTAATCTGCATGTTTCCGTCGGTGTCTTCCTGGGCTTGCAAACTCTCCAAAGTATCGTCGACCTGGATGAGGAACTTTCGATTGGAAATGGAAGCTTCGTCTTCAGGATCGACGAGTCAGCAATCGGCACGCGGGAAGCGGTGTAACAACGAGGTAGACTTGCCATGACTGCCACGACGGAAAGGCTCACGAAGCCCTACACGCTCGAATTGCTTGAACAGGCTGTTCTGTGTACAAGTTAGCTCATCCTTATTGGAGCTCCCGTCACGGAGGACAAGCGGTCAAGGATGTGGGATTTCCGGTCGTACCTGGGAGTAGGTTCGAGTTCGCGGGCCGGCTCGGTTGGCGTGGCGCTCATCTGAGGTATAGTAGGTTTTGGCATCGTCGAACACACCACGAGCGTAGTCGTCAGTGGCCGAGCCGCGATGGCGGCGCTGGGTAGGGGAGGTCATGGTCGTCGGTCTTCCTTGGTGGGGTTGAATGATTCGGGCGATAGGCGACAAACGCGGGGGCAACAGATGTCGTCAATTGCCAATTATGGGAAAAGAAGATGCGGTCAGTGAGCAGATAATTGCTATCACCGGCCGGAGTCAGGTAGAAGTGGCCTCCTAGGTCGAAATAAAAAATACTCAGGCTGCGTGTTTGTCGTGGCTGCGTTGTCGGGGTCGGTGAGAGAGAATGGGAGGAGATTATGTGTGAGAATCCCGTGTCACGAGGCCGCACTCGCGAAGGAAAGAGACAAGGGGCGGCGCGGGATGGGTGGCAGATGCTGTCTCGAAACCAACCAATCTTGCTCAGTTGGCTGCAAAGCTTCCTGCGGCTGACAACAAATCGCCAGGGGAGGAGTGAGCCCAGGTACCGTGCTGTAAGGTACGCTTTCAGCGAGTCTCGCTTGGATTGTTCAGTGCAGGTTTTCCGGCGATGATGGGGTGAAAGCGGCAGGATCTTTTCTCGGACGTCAAGGTAGGAGGAAAATTCTCGAGGGAAACGTTCATATCTCCGAAGCTTCTGACAAGAACCACTCAATTCCAGGTTATCGTCCTTCTTCGACAGACAATTCCAATGACGCTATCGCGCATACATTTACAGTGGTCTCCCCCCACGCTCGGATCCAGTCCGCCTCGCTGCAGGGCAGCCGTACGGAAGCTGGTAGGTAGGGCGTCGAATGGACCCACTCGGACATTCCATGGCCAATCAACCCGACGTTAAACTGGGGAACCATGGGTCCAAGCTTCCTTGTGCAACTCCCCGATTCGACCCAATAGCAATCTCATCCGGGCAGACATTTCCATCGACCTTGACAATCTTAGACTCTTGCTGAGGTTTTCCGACTGAATTCATTCAATCTTCGTGTAAGGAAGATTTGACTATAGGACTGCAGACCTCAGAGGTCTACTTTAAGGCACGACGGTTTTGGGCTTGGTATCTCATCACCGGCCTTTTTGGAACGGACTTACTGTTTCTTTTCTCATTGTTGTCCCGTCGTCGGCTGTCTTAGAATAACCAAGACCTCAAGGAGCCGTTCCACGGTCCTCCGTTGACAGATGTCCGGCACTAACCACCACTGTGCTGACGAAGCTGGTTACTCAAGCAACATTTATTTTCTATGTGGATCACCCGCAAAAACGAGTTCGACGTTGGTTGAAAGTAAGTTCGCGGCTCATTACTGTGTAGGTATTGAGTGAGAACGTCCAATGCAGGACGTGCCGCCGCCAGGCACGTTCAATGGCAGACGTCACACTCAAAACGCCATCCAACTCAGATAGCATAGGTCATATCTCCAAAATACGACAACTGTATTCTTGTGTTAATCCTTGACCTCAGAGCTCACATCGCTTAAACCACTCTTGTTTTCCTCCAATATCACTTGTTTGCTGGACATGCTGTTCATCTCGACATCGTAAGTTGTACGAGAGTCAAACTGCGAATACTGGCTCCGTGGGCCACGAGAAAGATTAGGCGCCCCGGTGTGCTTGACACGCGAGTGCTCCGAGGAGGACCCCATGAGCTGGGCGCAATTGCTCTAAAAAACCTCCGCAATGTAGGCATTGAGCGACATATTATAAAGAGATTCACTTCGACAAAACTAGAAGGAGATTGTCAGATTTCTCAGGGGAAAACTATCAACGAAAGAGGCCTTGGCACTTACGACCAAACATTGGCAGGAGCAGCTACCCAGGCGACGTCTGTGATCTTGGGCAGAGGCTGGAGGTAAACCATGCGGACAACAAATGTTGTGGCGGTCCTGCGAACGATGTTCTGTCAACGATGGTGTCGGCAACATGTTGGAAGAGAAACACCTACAAAGAACCGATTCCAAACATAATCATCGCGCCAACCTTGACAACAGGCTGCATCTGCAGACGAAATATCATCGGGATCGGAACCAGGAAAAGAACAACATCCGACAGGATGTTTGACGTTGCAATCGCCATGTACAGCAGAGCGCTATTCAGTGACATGTGATGGTTTGCAGTATATGGGTCCCAGTTTGCACGGATGGACAATGTCCCGAATACCAGCATAGTAGCAATGATCACAGTGTAGCAGATGAAAACGGGGGCTACGATGTAGCTAAGCTAGGCATTCTTTTCGTCAGCAGGCGTTTCCGGCGTTCTACGGATATATGGTGCGCATTGTTACCCACGAGAGCCTGTTTTGACCATGTCTCAACGGACATTTCCCATGTGTGATGACCCAAACCTCCCATGGCGCAAGACCCTGGAATAGACCAGTCAACGCCGAGATTTGGGCAGGAATATTGACGGCGGACTCACAAACTTGCAGCGACTGCATTACGATGGAGCATATTTGGTCAGAAAGCAGTCAGAAAGATTATATCATATGATGCACGAATGGAAAGAGATCCCGGGAGTAGCTTACCCAAGCAACCAACATCAATCCTTACAATGTCAGGCTGTAGAAGAAGTAGTTGCTTGAAGTTGTTTTTATTCCCTGAGGGACTCACCATCGTCAATCTTGAGTCCATCTGAGAACGCGAGCTTCACGTAGAACCTCTACAACAAGCGTGCGAGAGCAATCGGGGCCAGAATCCCAAACACTAGGTAGTGCTCCAGTACGCTTTGCTCCTGTGGATTGTCGAAATCGACCACGTAGCCATCGGGAAGAGCAATTAGCGTGGTCGTGCCGTTTGTTATCGGAAAGTGACCACAAAATAGTCAACTCAATCACCAGATGTTGTCATCGACACTCGGGGGTATTCTGGTTTCAGACTTATGGCTTTCGAGTTGGTCTAAAAATACAACGACCCAGACCTTGATCTCATCTGAAGAGCCAAGAGGTCATGCTTACCGGCTTGCCTTGGCATGCATGCTGGAGCCGCAGCAGCTGATATTCCAGTTTCTTGCGCTGGACTGTTGGTGCAACCACCCTTGCTCCACCGACCGGGGAGCCGGTCAACAAATTTCATTCTCTCTCAAGGAGAGATGGAAGCATTCAACACTGCGCCATATTACGACGTTATGCCACCGAAGCATTAAGCTGTCAGCTGACAGGGAGTTGCGGCTCACCGCAGGAGACAAACAAGACCGATCCGAACTTTGGGGCCGAAAGATCCAACAATTCCTAAATCTTCTCAGTCCACCTTACTACCTTCCTTATTTCTCATACCATAAATCCCTGTTTCTGTTGTATTTCGCCTATCATCATGGTTCGTGTCATCCCCTTTACGATCGCTGCAGCACTGTTCAGCAGCAGTTCGGCCCTCTGCACGAAGAACGGCGTTACGCAAATGTTGAGCTATATCAAGCGCCACCCAGACTACTCTCAGGCCGATTTTTGGGACTACTGGTATAATGAGCATGCACCCAAGGTCGCTCCTCTCGCGTCCTACTTCAACATCACCCGATACCAACAGGTGCGTGATTGAACTCTTACTTCCAACATACTCCAGCAGGGGCACGATATGTGGGAGTTTTAGCTGATACCTCCACAGGTGCAAGTCGGCGGTCTTGTACTACCTACAGAGGCTGGCGCGTGTGAACCGGCTTCCAACATTCCTGTCGAATTTGACGGCATCGCCATGTTCATGTACCGCAGAGCCGAGGATCTTACTGCAATGCTCGCCCACCCGTATTATACGGAGGTGGTCCTCCTTGATGAGGGCGTTTTCATCGATAAGACTGCTTTCAATGGCGGCCAGGTCGCTGTGTTTGTGGGCACTCATGTTGAGGTTGTGGAGGACAGGAAGGATGTGTGGATCGGCAGCAGCGCGGATCGTGAGAAGTACGAGCAGCTATTCGATTCATACAAATAGACGAGAGGCGTCAGAATGCTTGACATGGACTTTAGCTTGGAGGGGTATGGAAGTAGAGACATCGACGTTTGACAAATTAGTATAATAAACCTGGATTTGCCATCTATACCAGATTCTATTCATTGGAAAGGAGAGGGAGATCGGATAAGCTGTTCATCATCCAGACATAAATTTATGCACTTGAATTCTTTTCTGTGGTGGAATTGGGTTGTCTCCAGTATCTCAATTCATCAGTTTTGCCGGGCGTCTTACGGAACGTGATTTTGCCAATGACACGCATGCCACGAACTGCTCAACTGGTAATTGTTAACCTTGGGTTGAATTTTGCTCAACACCGAAACAACAAGAACCTCGAATTCGGCCGGTCTAACCTCAAGAGGTCCCTGTTACGTTGTTCACAGCGCTTTCCAGGCTGTCAGCTGGGGTTGCTGACCATATTGCCTCAATATCGAATCCCTTCAACAAATAGTGGACATGCTTGACATATCACAGAACCCTGGTTTTCCTGCTCGACTATGGTTTGGGTTCGTGGTGTGTTACGTAGGGTTGATGGCCGGAAGGGCTCCGCGGTTGGGCGGAGTCAAGGTACGGACATGGATCACAATATCCGCACCTATGAATGAGTATTGTCACTGGGGGTGCAATCTTTTGGATCTAGTTCAATCTGCCATCCCGATTGGCTCAATTTGAGTGCCTTGCAAGGCTTGGAGGAATGAGATTGAGTAGGATTGTTGGGACCGGGGATGCTTACAAAGTGGATACGTGCCAACTCGGAAATCCACGAGCAAATCTGATGTATCCTTTTCCTCGTCAAAGGGGGTGATAATAATTACACTGATACAGAGAGCTTCCGAGAACACTGAAATGAGAAGAGCTCAACCGTGTTAACTTTAGATACTCGGATGCACCATATCGTGTCAAAGTAGGTAGAATAGATTGCTCGGTGGACTTGGTAAACCAGCATCGGGGCCTTCTTTGCGCTGTTGGTGGTAAACGAGAGAGCGACTCCACGCCTCTGACCGGGGAGATAACCCATGGTTTCTCTAGTGGTGTTGGAGGGATCACTGTCAAGTGCAGAGCATCCACAGAAGATGAGTGCAAGCAGCATGCGTTTTGTCCTGGGATGATTGATGGGAGGACGACAAACCCTTTGACGCGTAGAAACTAGATATTTCGCCGACGGAAAGTTTCACCTTGTTATTCTCTTTTGCTATTCAGTGTAATGGGAGACACAGTCGTCTGACCTGCTTTCCGTGTAAGTAGGAGGCCAGGATGCAGGAATGGAGCTGTTCCGGTCGCGTCGGGAGGGCTGCCCGTGCCGATAAAGTGGATCCAGCATGGGCCAAGGTGAGGTAAATCGGGGTTCCCAGACGGGGGCTCGGCCGATCGCCATGACACACGCGGAACCTCTACTCCGATGAAAGCAACATTGCCAGAACAGAGTAACCTATTGGCCGAGCCAAAGCTGCGCAAAAAGACTTTTTGAAACACCCTCAGCTGTGGCTTGTGTCTTGAAAGTCGAAGAGTGACAGAATCCCCCAGGACCAAGAATCAACGAACCACAGACCCGCGCCTCAGAACGTCCCCAAGCTGCTGACAATATGCCGGCCAAGGATTTCTGTATTGATACGTATAATCGGGAAAACTTGCTAACCCTTGTAAGTGCATCAGTCATTAATATACCCTACCACGCCCAATCCATGCTGAACCGACGCTTTTCTCCCCACGCAAAAAAATAGAAAAATAAAAAACGTGCCTCTGATTGACCCGTTAGAAGGTGGTTTCCCGAAGCCTCCCAATCTTGCCGATCTCATATTCCACCCACCGACCCACGCGTGTCCTTCCAGGCACCAGGATACTGCTCGGGTTCATGACATGGCAGCCCTCGTACGTGACGCAGAAGGGCGGCGCTGTAGTGTCGACGAGAATCATAGACGTTGGCAGTGGGTACAAGTGCAGCGCCGTAGCGTAGTCCCAGTGCACCGGTCGAATAGCCTGACGGAACGGCGCAAGGTATCCCTGGTCGAGTATGGTCTTGACAAGCTTCCGTGCCGTGTGTACGTCTTGCGCAACGTCTGACCTGACCTGCTTCACTGCCGGCTTCTCGCTCGGGATATCTACATCCATAGCGCCGTCCTGTGCCTCTGCAAAATCGTCTCCTTCCATGGCGACATCGTCGTTTGTCGCTTTCTCCTCCTCTCCCTCCTCCTCCCCTTCCTGGCTTTGTTTTGACGTCTTGAGGCGAACCGCTGTGCGGCGGAAGCGGGCAGAGATATCATCGCGGAAGACCACGACCTCGTGGTTCGGGCCAAAGAGCGTCAGGCGACTTGGGTTGGACGTCCAAATGGCCTCGCCGTCACTCTTTGCGCCAACTTCAGCGTTGGCTGCGGCGAATGCACGTCGGATACGAGACGTGAAAACGTCTGGAGCAGCTTTCCTTGGCAAGGGTGTCGCGGCGCCAGCGGTGAAGGAGGATACCCAGCCGTCGTTGTCTCCGGGAACGAAGACAAAAGTCGATGACTGGAGAAGCGTGGGGTAATCGGAGAGCGCCGAAGCCAAGGCGTCGAAGTACTCCTTGTATTCTATGCTGCCGCCGCTGCCGCCCCTCGCAAGGACAGCATGTTGCGTGAAGTTGCCTGTGATGACGAACGTCATTGGGCTTGAGCCTTCTGGCTCTGCGGCGTACAGAGCCAAGATCTTGCGCATCGCCTGGAGTGTGCGTGGTTGATCAAGATTCACTTCACCCAGAATGACCATTCGTCCTCGTTTTGAAACCTCCTCAGCAGAATGCCTCGGCAACAAACGCTGCTCGAGCTTTCGCATACGTGGACCGACTGCCCGCTCACTGCCGACACCCAGAAAGTCGATCCAGCCGAACCCACCTCCTATGGTGTGGTCCTGACCACCTTCCAGTCCGCTAACGCCCAGTGTCGCCTTCCTCTTTTCGCAAGGGGGCTGACCGATGAAGAAGCCTTGGAATCTGCCACCCAATGTTCCACCAACACCACTGCTGCCGCTCAGCCCCTTGCCGACAGATTCCTCTTCCTCTTCGTAGACACCATCAATCAAAACAATCATGCCAGGAGTGAACCATGCTGAGTCTTCGGGAATTGCGACCGCCTGCGACAGATCCAGGGGGATGGTGGCCGTCAGGTCACTGATAGCTAGTCCGCCAGCTGGTAATACGTTCAGCATGCCGAGAAGCATGTGATGGCTGCCATGACGACCCAGCATGTTGGCGATAGGTGTTATTTTGTGATTCTGCTGATTTGATGAAGAGCGTTTTAGTGAAGGAGCTCTTGCGCTCGCGACGGCTGATGTCTGGAAGGATTCGTTCCTGAGTAGTCGCTGGTGAATGACATTATATCTATTTCGGAAGAGCGCAGTTTTGTGTGAAGCTGGCGGTAACAGGGACGGTTTCGTTGTCTCTCTGTAGTCCAAGTCAGTCAAAACATATCAGCCTCCTTCCCCATACTCGTCTCTTTCGCCATACCTTTCAAAATGCTTCTTGGCCACATTGTAAGTGAATCTTGGTTGCTCATACGCGTCAACAATCCTCAGCCACTTCCTCGCGTCCTTGATACTTTCGTCATCTTCCTCTTCCTCAACGTCGAGATTCGACATGCCAAAGCTCTGTTGACTATCTTCTCGCGCCAGGACAGACTGTGCAGGTCGAATGCCCAGTCTCGTCCCTGAGAATTCTGTCTCCTGACCAGGCTCCAGCAGCAAACTATTCTGCCGACTCATGCCTTTTGCGCCAGCAATGATCTTGCCCCCACTCATGTTTCCTTCCAGTGTCTTCAAGATGTCCTTGAGCTCGGAGCTCGCACCGTCGACAATGACGCCGCCATTCCGGCTTTTCCACGACTTGGCCACCTCGTCCAGGACTTTCTCCGCTAAACCCTCTTCTCGCCATGCAGAGCCACAGTGACGACCTATGAATGTGGCGAGTTCTTGTAAGGCTGTTGACGTAAGGGTCAAGCTGTGCTTCTTCGTGAACGTGCGGAAGGCTAGGGGTCGGAGGGTTGCTGGCGGTAGGATAATTGGAAGAATCGCATGCTTTGCTGGTGCCGATACCTTGAAAGGCTTTAGGGGATGCACCGGAGTGCCGAATGCGGGCGAGGACGAAGGAATCACCGTGGATGACGAAGGATGGGCGGGCGTCTTGGTGTTGAAGATGTTGGCCATGGGCACCTGTTTGCGCTTTGGCGAAATCGCGGGCGGGAGATCCATGACGGATAGTTCGTTGCGATTGTCGAAAGTAAGAGATCAGAGTAGGATATCGCGATATTGACAATCAAAGTGATGTTCGCAATCGATCGCGGGGTTCTTGCTCATCGCCAGTTGGGGTCAGGGAATCTTTAATTGAGACGCGTCCTTGCACCGCGTTTCTGGATGCCGAGCGCGCTCTGTCGCGCTCGTGCCATACTTTGCTCAGGATCTAGTGGCTTGCTCGCTGTGGCTGAAGCTACGTCCGGGTCCCCCGCGTCTTCCTTGGCTCTTGCATGCCGTCATCACTGGGTGAAAACACAGGAGCTGTCACCTTGACAAAACAGCTTCTAGCAGCCATAAGAGGTCGTTCAATCTGCACCAAGACTGCCCAACATGTTGGCGCCAGCAGCACGTTTTCTCCCAAGATACCGGAGCACTTTCATTCGCTCAGTGTCCAGCTTATCTTCTAATCCCTCAATTGTGAGTAATTGCGCTGCAGGCACTTTCCAGCTACTCACTAGGTGCAACAGAAAGTGTTTCCCGCCGATGCATCACGAGCTTCCTTCCTCTTATCCTACCTTGATGATGAACCACCCAATCAGAGATTAGCCATTGGCTTCACAACGAAGGATCCTCCGACGCCGCAAACTTTCATTGAGAACCAAACATTCACCAAAATTCTATACGAAGTCCTCGCAGAGCACGCGCACAAGGATGAGGACCTGATTGCCCAAGCTGCAGCCTTCGCCGGTCCTGGCGGAGCTAATCTGGGCTCCGGGGGTGCTTTCTTCGCCCAAAGAAATAAGAGGAGCTCGTCGCGCAAGGTCGGCGGCGGTGGCGGTGCCGGAGGAAGCGGTGCCGGAGGAGCAAGCGGCCAGGGCGGCGCCGGAGGAGGCGGACACGGCGGCTACGTCCACCTGAGCGACTCGAGAAACCCTCCTGACTTTGGGCGCATCGCCTGGCCCGAAGACATCCTGGGCAGCGTTGAGGTTGACCAGGGCGGGAATATCATTGGCAAACTTGAGCCCAGTGGGACGTATCGCATCATCACCAACGAAGGAATGTAAGTTGACATCCGCCCAGCGTACTTGTATGAACTAGTCTTACAACCTGCACAGTCTTGGACTCAGCCCCTTCCTAACAGAGAAGCTGAAAGAAAGGCTTCGGTCAGAAGACCAGAAGGACAAGCCGAGATAAGATAAACTTGATTGATTTGACGCGCCAGACGGCCGCTTGGCCACTTTGGTTTTGTACAAAACTGCATTCGATTCCGAACCTGTAATCTCAGCTCTTTCGCATCTGTATGCTCGGCCACCCATGACATCAATATCGCTCATGATCGATGGAAACCCGATGATTCTATCTTTTCCGCTGAGCTGTGCTATGATTGGGAACTAATTGCAACCTTGGATAAAGGGGTTGGGCAACGGCGCCACGAGTTTGGAGAATCCACTTACCTCCACTTGGTATGCTTTTGGTGCAAGGAACAGGCATTTCGCACTTGGAGGGGCATCGTGAGTTACCCCCATAACCTCGGAACTGGAGTCGCTGCAGATTCTTCTGTCCTGCAGACACAGTTTCCATCCCCACAACCCCGTATTCAACTCTCGCCGTAGCGTATGTGGACGAAGGGAGCTCAAACAGAAGCGGGCGCATACGGACGCTCCAGACCGCCGGGCGATTTTTCTATTTTCGGAAACGCCTACAGTTTTAGCGAACTAATCCCGGAAGACATGTATCCTCGCGAAGATTCTACAGTGGCCTTTTTTGATATCGATAGTGGAACAACTTGGATAGGAGGCGGCATCGGACCTGCTGGGGCACAAGGCCTCGAGTCGAACGTTCAGGGTAATTTAGCCGGTGTAAAGATACTGAAGCAACTTGAAGGATTGCTTTTCCAAGTTGCAGGGCCTTCAGGAAATGACATGCAGGATTACGACGATCATTGAACTTTGCTTCTTTGAGTCAAGGAATTGGGGATATCCAGCGGCCTAGGACGCTGGTGTATCAAAGGGTCGCAACGGAGACTCTGTGCCGGAGTCGAAACGAAACCACGCGCGCTCGACTCTCGGCTACGAAAGTCGGTAGTGTGCTGCGTAGCGCAAGCACACACGCATACACTTCCATGGGACAGCTGTCAGATATCTGCCAGCTCAACTGAGGGCACGAGGGTAGCTGTTAGGAACGAGATGATGATGTAGAAGAGACGCCTAATAATGCCTCCCGTCTGTGGGGATTTCAGTCCCCTTCTACTTGGACAAGAGTACCTGTTCTCACATGCAAGACAACCATTAAGCGATCATGAGACAGCATGATGCCAGCACCCAAAGCACTCAGGCATATCGGCTCACTCAGCGTAGATTGTGATCTGTCAGTTGTCAGCCATCCTCCACCGCAGCTTGAAAAAGATTGGGTTGCAATCATGATGACTCTTATTTCTTCAACCTCAAGTGACTTGTTACAGTCTTCAACGCTCCGTGCTGCGCCCAACAAGAGATGGTGTCGGGTCATGATTCGGACGAGAGCTGCAGCTTTCAGGACAATAATTGAGGTGGTCCAATTGAAAGCAGGCCGATTCGCCCCGATTCCATCCTGCCCTGTCAAACCGCAATAATGGTCCCACCAATTATAGCGCCCTTTGTCCGCTGTGGACGACGGACTTGTCCACTGAGAACCGTGAAGTGCCCTGTAAACAGTGGGAGCTGCCCCTCCATCCGCCCCTCCATCCGCCCCTCCATCCGCCCCGAATAGCAGCCCAAAACGGCAGCGCAAATGCACAGACCGGCTCACACAGCAGGCGACAAGGTGTCTGCCAGCCAGGGAAAAAAGGTCTGGCACGAACCAGGGAGCTTCTTGGCAGCCCTCCACCCTTCGATGTTCCCCCTCCACAATCCAACTTCGTCATGCCCACTTGTGTGGTCCAAGTCAACGGCTTGCTCTGGCCACAGCCTATCTAGCAAAACTGACTTGAGCGCACCCCCCCCCCCCCCTCTCCCTCCCCTCCCCTCCGACCGACAACATGGCTTCCGGCTTCGACGAGGAGGAACTCCATATCAGTCTCTCTCCCTCCCAGATCCGTCGACGCTCACAGCAGCAGGGTGCTGCCGCAGCCGATGCCGCCGCCGCTGCCGTCGGCCGTCACGACCTCCTTCAACCTCCCAGCGCCGTCAACATGGCTCCTCCTCCCGATACTACGGCCCCGCTGCGGGACAAGATCAAGACGGAGCAGCGCATCGGCGCATACAAGGTCATCAAGACCCTTGGAGAGGGCTCTTTTGGAAAGGTGAAGCTGGCTATGCACAACGGCACCGGCCAGCAAGTCGCTCTCAAGATCATCGCAAGGAAAAAGCTCATCAGCCGGGATATGGCCGGTCGCGTGGAGCGCGAAATCGAATATCTCCAGCTTTTGCGACACCCTCACATCATCAAACTGTACGTCACATGCCAGAACTCTTATTCTTGTTACCAAATTCCCTCGCTGACCCGGATGGACTCAGATATACCGTGATCAAGACACCCAATGAAATTATCATGGTTCTCGAATATGCCGGCGGCGAACTCTTCGACTACATTGTCCAGAACGGCCGTATGAAGGAACCCGAGGCGCGGAGGTTTTTTCAACAGATGCTTTGCGCCGTGGAGTACTGTCACAGACATAAGATCGTGCATCGCGATCTGAAACCTGAGAACCTCCTGCTGGACGAAAACCTCAACGTCAAAATTGCCGACTTCGGTTTGAGCAACATCATGACAGATGGAAACTTCCTGAAGACAAGTTGCGGAAGTCCAAACTACGCAGCACCTGAAGTTATTGGCGGGAAGCTTTACGCTGGCCCCGAGGTCGACGTGTGGAGTTGTGGCGTGATTCTTTACGTTCTGCTGGTGGGTAGGTTGCCATTTGACGACGAACATATTCCAAGCCTTTTCGCAAAGATTGCCCGCGGCACCTACAGTATTCCTCAGTGGATGAATTCTGGCGCGGCGAATCTCATCAAGAAGATGCTAGTCGTAAACCCTGTGCAACGTGCTACAATCGAGGACATCCGACAAGATCCTTGGTTCATGACTGACCTGCCGCCATACCTGGCACCGCCTGTCGAGGAGTTTTATAACACGGGTGTGGACCCCAACAAAGCCATTGAAAAGAGCGACATTGCCCCCAATGCTCCCCCAAGAGTCCAAGAGAAGCTTCACAATGAGGTTACGGAGAAGATCAGCAAGACCATGGGCTATGGAAAGAAGGACGTTGAAGAGGCTCTGCTAGCAGCGGAGCCTTCTGCAATTAAGGACGCCTACATGATTGTTCGTGAGAACAAGCTCATGCAAGTGAACGGTGAGTAGTTCCCAATTTGCTGTGCGTAATCTGATCTAAACCCATCCGCAGAGGCTATGGCTTCGCTTTCAGTCGACCAAGAGTCAAATAGTCCCCTTCCGAGCGCATCATCAATCAGATCAGGCGCGTCTGCCGTCAGCAGCACACAGCGGCCTTATATCAGCAAGATCGGTATCCTACCCAGTAGTTTACCAGCCTATCACAAGGAGTATGTGGAGCGTAAAGTTGCAGGCATCGAAGATCACCCAACACCTACGATCGTGGTCGACGAACCGTCCTCATCTCGTACAGACGCCGAAAGGGAAGAGACTGCGCGGCATCTCAAGCCACACTCCCGCAGTCAAGTTCGTCTTGACGATTCCAAGACGAGACCACAGGGTATGACACCAGTAACCACAACAAAGAAGACAAAGCCAGTACGGTGGCAGTTCGGTATTCGATCGCGTAATGCACCTTGGGAAGCCTTGCTGTGCATCCACAAAGCGCTCAACAAGCTTGGAGCAACCTACGTACCTGACGAAGACTACGATAAAATCCATGGCTCGGAGACGGATCAGCCCAGCAACGACGGCAGCTTCGTTGAAGACTACACCTCTCAAGGTGGCAAAGACTCCACGAACAGCATCGACCCCCTGAAGAGGTACAAGCTTCCGGCTGACCCATGGCACATACAGGTGCGGTGGGAGACACAGAGTGAGTTGCGAAGTGTCCGCGGCCTAGAAACGTGTTACTAACTGAATTGTAGCACTGCACAGGAGCGTGTCAACTCCTACCGTGGGCACCAGGACTCCAGACAGCTACCATGTCGTCGGGGAGGACAGCGTTAAGCGAGACTTTGTGGCGTTGCACATGGACATCCAAATCTACGAAATGGAGCACGGCGTTTACCTCGTGGACTTCAAGTGCTCGGGATACGAGACGGCTGACAGGAGGCTTCTCGAGGAGAAGGATGTCACAAGTCCCTTCCCGTTCCTGGACATGGCGGCAAGGTTGATTATGCAACTAGCCGAAGCGGACTGATGATGCGTCTTGCGTTCTTCCGCATTTCTTCTAGGAGGCCTCTCCTTCATCTCCGTTCTATCGAAAACGGAGAGCTCTGCAATTATCAATTATTTCGAAAACAGTTGGCTCTGTCGCAGACATGGGAATGTAGGATGGATCGATCGGGCCAAGGCACATCGTCAGGTTATGCGAACACGGGAGTTTGGGGGGGGGGGGGCGCAAGAAGACGAATGGGGTATGGTAAATTTTCCCTTTTTTCCCCCTTTTTTGGTGGGTAGACCCGGCGGATAGAGGGGTGGCTTCTGGCGATGCCAACTGTGCTGAGGCGACGGGTTGCATGGCGGTGTGTCCCGACCGTTGGGTCGAGATCTACATGACAGCGGGTTGGACTCGAAACAAGGGGGATCGGGACGTTAGGCATGTTTTCGTCAGCGACTATAGTGCGGTAGGCTCAAAGCAAGCAAGCATTATTACCCTAGATCACGGCATCACTCCGCCGATATCTGCGACCGTACTTCGGAGAACAACAGTCTCCCGACTCCAACAACCTTCGGGGCCCGGGCAATTCGGCGCAGCCCAGCAGAGCCTCACAAAATCAGGAGCGCCGGATAGCGCAAACCATAAAATCTGGGCCCCTGGCTACGCAATGGCGACGAGATGTTTGACCCGAACTGGAAGCCATCTCCGTGGTGTGTGTATGTGTGTTTGAGGGCCGCAATGTCATTCTCGTGGGTCTCGCACCGCGCACACCTCAAAGTAGAATCCCCCTCGGGGCGTGTTGGTGTAGAGCCTCAACGGAAACGAATGCCAAGGGAAAAAAAAGAAGTATGATAGTTGGAGAACATCTCCTGGACACTCGAGATGACCAGAATTGAGGGTCGAGAGAGGTCGAAACCCCAATCCATAGCTCGAAGCAGAAATCCAGCTCCGTCGGTGCGATGACGCCGCAAAGTCAAAAAAGCGTCGTGACAGGGAGACAGGCAGCGGGCATGGGACCCTGAAAGGAGCAGTGGCGGTTTCATCGAACGAATGGATACAAAACGGTACGACTGCTATAGTGAACCTGGTGGTTCGAAATTCGCCCTGACGAGAACCTGCCGCGGGGGCTCGGATCTTGGGACGTCTCGAAGCACATCAGACGATACATTTCCAAGGCTGGGGACGGGCGACTCCAGACGAAAGAGCCGCACTTACGGCAAAACCCTTGATTCCGTATGTCCCCCTCTCGCCCGGGTTCCCAAGTTAAATCAGATTGCGCACTTGGTGCCATCGTCCCCCCCCCCCCCCCCCCCGGACCTTCGGCACCCCTTTCGATGGGTCTCGGCACGGCCCAAAGTCTCCGGGAAAGCTGGTCTCCTGTCCCCCGGTGGCCGTGCGGCGTCGACCAAAGATAGGATCCCGTCTGTCCCCCTAATTATTCCAGCTGCCGAAAGAATCGAAAATACCCGGCACGGGATGTGGGCGCTTGGCACCCCAAAAGACCAAAGCTCCGCGGAAACTTTGTGAACCACCTATGCTTCATCATTCTGGTCTGACGTATCTCCCGATTCGAGCTGGTCAGAGCGGCTTTGTTATCTTCGATCTCTGTCTTAAGTGATGCTGACCAAAGAAAATCATCAAACTTACTATACGCGTAAGTAAACAAGTTCTGGGGCCGCGGGTATTGGAATCGCGGCCCCCTCCCCTCCTATTCGCCTCTCGTCCAGCGTCCAACTCGTATACACGGATTGAGAAATTTTCTCTCAATATCATGCTGCAGCAAGGCCCTCTAACTCTACACCTGATTCCGACATGCCGCGATATCAAGAAAAAGCTACCACAGGAAGGGATGAGCCCTGGGGCCGGGGACGAAGCCGAGGAGAACAAATAAATATACTAGATGTAAATCACCAAAGATCAGAACAAGGCACAGGGGACTACCACCAAGCGACTGCGACAAAACGTGCTCTATAAGTGTCTTATGTTCTTAGCCCGTCATATCTGCCTTTTTGTTCTGGGATGTCGCAACTATACTAGCATACTCGCTTTGCGGTCTGTGATTTTGTTTCCCTTTTTTCCCCATTTTTTCCTTGTTGAGGATATGCAGGTTTGAGGCCTGGTGACCCTTCTTTCTCTGCTCTGCTCTGCAGCTGGAGAAAGAATTTAGGGTTCGGGTTCATCCCACACCATCCACGCCCTCGAAACGCGAACTAAGGAAGAGAAGCAGGTAAAAAAAAGAACAAAGGGGTGTATTAATAAAGTAAATTGATAGTTTTGTGGCGGTGGCAAAAAAAGAGAGAGTTGACACTTGCGATATCCATTGCTGCAGGAATTCGCACAATCTGACCGTCCTTTGCTGCCCTTATACCCCCTCCTCATAATCCACATAGTTTGATAATAACTGGCAGTGCGTTGTCAGTCATCAATCACCAACTACAGGTAAAATTATAGTTCTGAAATCCATGGATCCGAGAAGGGTTGTCCACGCCCCTCCTACGTCACCTAGCCTTACCCTTCCTCGGGCCCCCTTCTATCTACTACCATAGTGCTACGTGTATCAAAGCTCCTTGCTTGATAATGGGAGTATACTCCGACGAACTCCTCACCAGTCTGCTCATGAATGACAAAGCCTAGCGTGATCAAAGGACCACGCTTCCCATCCCACGCCCCCCCCCTTGAATGATAGTTTGGTCTAACGGCGCAGCAACAGCGCCAGCAGCAGTCGAAGCCTCGTAGAACCTGACGCTCTACTTTGGACCGCACGCCCGAGTACTTCTCTTGCATGTACTATCGGTGGGGGACTAGACTCTCATGGTCCAGCAGCAGCAGCAGCACCATGAGACGACACCGTCCTACGCCCTTGACTTCCCCCTCACCAATTTACTTCCTTCACTCCCTTCTCCAAATCCTCTTCCCCAAACTCTCTCCAATTTTCGAGGCATCCTCCTCACAGCGGGGGTGGTCAGTCCAAATACTGGGCACGGCCGGGAGGGGTGAAGTCCAAACTCATCGTCACAAAGTTCTGCCCATTGCAACAGATTATGCGGAAAAGTTCAAGACCTGACATCGTCCATTCTCTTCCTCGTCATCAGCAGTAGTAGTGGCATCATCATACCTACCTACCTACGACAACGTCCTAGCTTTCTTGCGCAAAACCCGCTACACGGCTCCCTTTCCCCAATCACGAAAGCCTGTCTCTCCTTATCTCTAAGTCCCCTGATACGAAAACAGACTCAACTATAGCACAGGCAAAACTTATTCCTTCATTAACTGTCGTCCATCATATGTCGGGGATCAAGAGAAGACAAAACACCAGACCGAGGCAAAAGAGCACGGAAGATGGAATACCCCTGATTCTTTTTTTTTTTTTTCTTTTTTTTTTTTTTTAAATCCAAAGGTTAAAGCAAGAAAAGTTACTGCCAACTTGAGAAAGTAGAGAAAAGAGGGCTGAAGAAAGCTCGGACGATTTCTCACTGCCCTTCTCGCCCCCTCTGGACGGGACGAACATGTCATCGGGATATGTCATGCATCGCGACGCCCGCACTCCTTACACACCCCTTGGGGGGGAAAAAAAAAAGCCCCCAGCTCTTCGCGAGCCGGTAGCTACATGTCGCCGTCACTTAGAAACCCGGCACACGGACGTTGAGCGTCGTCGTCGATGTTGCAGCGGGCAGGATTTAGCCTTGCGGGAAGCACGCAAATAGCAACATGAGCAGCAAGAATTGGGGGAGGGAGAGGATTGCCGTGTTCGCGCACAACCACAGCAAAAACTGTTGAAGATGAAAAATTCGTGTGCGAATTACCACTCCTCGTCGCTTTCGCGTGGCTTACACGATCCCCGCTGATACATAGTTGAAGTTTGCGATGAGGTGGACGAAAGCCACGACATCTTCCGTTTGTTTCCGGGCCCGCCGCAGCAAGTAAGGTTTCAGCCAGTTCTTTCCAATTCCCGAAATGATTATACGACTCACATCAAGAAAGGTAGGAACAAAGCCACTCGAGCCAGAATCAGACCATTGAACGGAGGGCCCCGTTCATCCCTGATTCTTGGGTCCCTTCGTTGCACTACTTTCGCTCGCAGGGCACGATGTCGTTTTGCCGTTCTCGGTCCTGGGAAGGTTTTGTAGCACTATCTTGGCAGGGGAGAAAGGGAAAAGAAGGAACTATGCCTGTCCGTCCCCTTTGGAACGCCCACGCCCCCGCACTCAGTCGTAAAAAAAGTGGCCGCTTTTCGGGATATTTTCTAACAGTTGCATGTTACACTCCCTACTTCTATTAAGACAGAGAATATAACTGGATATTTCTGAATAATAATATTTATTTTCTTCTAAGCATTTATTCATATAAAACTATTTTTTAAAAAAGCTCTTAAAAGTCTAATATTCATTACAAAGACCGGCTATTCTTTATAATCAAGTCCCTCTTACTTAACTAGTACGGCTGAATAACCATTGCGCAAACCTAAGTTTTGTTTTTCTTGTCGCTGACTACACTGCAGCTGGCCTTGCTGTAGAGTTGATACCTAGATATACTCACGCCTCTGCTGCTGTTCCTTAAGAAGAGAATGAAGGAGGATGAGGATGGATGAGCTGTGGCTGGACGTCCCGCGCCACTGCCACGCCGTTCCTTCGCTGCAACATTGTACCATGGTAAAAGGGTTAAAGCACGCCTAGCTATCCACTATCAGACCTCCTTCCAGCCGAACGGCCGCTCACTGCGTGTGCCTGCCGTTGCGAAAGGGGGTGATACAGATGAGCCAGTGACGTACGGCAAGGGCAAGGTCTCTACCCGCCAGCGCTTACACTGGAAAGCACGCTGAACGCAACCCCATGTGAAAAGAATAGTAGTGGACGGAGAAGAGCACATGGCCAACATAGCATAACCCGGTCTCGAAACCCGCCCCAAATTGCTCCAACACCGGTCCCGGGGAAACCTTCTAGAAACCACGAAACATGTGAAGTCACCCGACTTGAGGGCAGCAAGGGAAACACGACAGGTTGGGTGGGTGTTGAGCTGCCAGACAGAACAGCATTGATTCCCCAGCATTGATTCCACACACCCCCCCCCCCCCCCCCCCCCCATCAACCAAAAGAAGAATTGTCGTGCCTCTGTCAAACACCAACGACACCACCTCGCTTATTACCTTTGGCCTTGCGTGACACCCAGCCTTGGGTTCTCTCTCTCGCTCTCTCTCTCTAGGCGGCTTCGCGTCACCCGTTCATTATTAACTTCTTTTCTCTCTGCTGGTGCCGATTCTAGCCCCTGGTCCTTGTTTGTCCGGTGTTGTATGCCCATGACGTTTGTAATTGAGGAAAAACGTGATATCGGTTCCAACCCTCACAGACATACGCAGTAGTGCATGGATTTTCCCGAACCCCCCCCCCTCTCGCTTCTGCCCCTCCTCCAAAAGGGACCCCCTCCCCCCCCTTGACTCCGGTGGTTTCCGCGCTCTCGAGTGCTTCTGCTCAATCCCTCCTCCCCCCGCCCCCCACTCCTCCCCACCCCAGCCCCCCCAGGCCCGCATTTGCACCCGCAGCTGCTCTAAACCTTCTTTCCACGGCCCATGGGCGGCTTTTCGTTGCCTGCCTTCGCTTACCGCCCTATTAGAAGACGCAGGCGGAAGTCGTGTTGGGTGATTTGTTACCTCACTTGTCTTACCTGCATATCTACATAGTACATAGTAGCCAAGACAGGGCGGCAGCACAGCGAGAAGGATTAAGGGGTGGCCGCCAGGAGCAGCCGACACCGAGCACCAGGCACATAAGAAAAAAGGGGAACGAACTTCCAATCACCGGCCCCGGTTCGCCTCATTATCTGCCAGATTCGGTAGACGCTGGTTGGGCAAAGTCTTCTTACCTTCTCTTCTTCGTGCGAACGATACGAGGGACTCGCGTTCCTTGCAGAAATGCAAGTGAACTTCGGCTGCGCGATCTTTGTGCCACCTGCTATTAGTAGTACCTTACTCTACACTAGGTAGGGAAGCACATGCTCTCCCGCCAGAAAGCTTGGCTCTTTCGGTATCTCTGTATTAAGAGAGAACGGTTGAAGGAGGGGGGGGGGGGGGGGGGGATCAGGGGACCAAGCCATGAGTTCGCGCCACGAACCGTCGCACACTTCGAACAACGACTGACGATTCGTAGAAGATGGAACATACGGTAGCACGTCGTGTAGGCGGGCAACAATGTTCTGGTGCCTTTTGCCACCCAAATAGTCGTCTCCCCTGCTATGACCTTGACCGTTCCAGGCTAAGGGGCGGCCGCTCCGTAACATAGTATTGGGTGGGATGTTGGATGTTGGATGAGGAGTGAGTTGGCTGGTGATCGATCGTCGGTGGGGGAGGAGGGATCCCACGGTCGATGATGGTCATATAAAGTGAAGATGGCAAAATAGCATGTCCAAAGCTTATTTGCGACGGGTTGGACAGCTGGCGGCGCATAGAGTTTGTCCGAGAAGGAGGGCCACTAGGGGATGATTGAAAATTAGAGTTTTCTTTCGTTGATGGTATAATCGACGATCGACGTGTGAGTGGTTTCTCAAGTGGTACTCCTATCTTATTTTGAAAGTGCGTGCATGTTGCAAATGGAGAAAATGGGAGAAGAGGTACAAGCAGGCGCAACGTTCAATTGTCACTCGACAACCCCCGTCCGGTCTCCGCCCTCGCCAGCCATCGAGAGGGGAGGTGCGTGTTCGTTACAGCGTACCTCTGGCCCAGAATGCCGGGCTTTCGCGTGATGTATGAGCGTTACGGAGGCTTCGCCCTAAAGCATCGATGAGAGGAGACCGGTGCGTGCCACTGGCTTAGCAGTCCCCGACTGCTGGGAAAGAAGAATGATGAGAAAAGCCGCGTATCGCCAGCTCGGGATGTGTCCGTCAGCCGGCTATCCGGAACGATACCGTACATAGACATGCTTCGTCCCGTGCCCTTGTCTGGAGTGACCAGCCACTCTGTTGTAGTACTTCAGTAGTGCGTAGGCACGGGACGAAGGGACCGGGGGGAAAGAGGGGGGGGGGTAACCTAGGAAGGGAATGGATGGGATGGAACGAGGCGCCACAGATGCTCAGGTGGAGCAGACAGCCTGGGAAGGGCTGCTCTGCATTTCTGCTTCGTCGAGGGATGGGATTTGTGATTTGCCGATGGCGAATTAGAGTTTGGTGGTGCGTCCGACCCTCGAGCGTGGGCGGCGCTATGCCCACGGCACGCCCCCCTTCCCTGTCCCCCCAGCCTCGTTCCTGTACGCGAAGGGAGAGGGGGGAAGAGAAGGAGAAGTCGTGCCATGGCTCCAGGGCGAGCTGTGCTTTGCAGCCATGGGGTCGTAGGCTCAAACAAACAGCATGACAAACAAACATATAATAACCAACTAGGCAAAACAAAGAGACAGAGACAGCACAATACCCAGAAACAACAGATGTCGGCCGTTTCCAGGACTGACGTTGGTCAGTCACACTCCACGCACAGATCTCTGTTGTCTGCTGTCTGCGTCTGGTGCTTTTTGCCACCCCGCAATGTTCAGCCATGTCTGCTGTTTGCTGTTTGCTCGTTCCTTGCGCGACTTCTCCGCGCGTCGTGACCCGCGCCTCAAGTCAAGCTCCTAATCACCAAGAAATAATGTGCTATATGTAGATCGCTGCCGGGGATGACAGGGTAACCACCTCTACCAGCTGCGCCGCAAAAGCTTAAAATCCAAGCAAGTTTTTTTTTTTTTTTTCTTTCCTTTTTTCCTTTGGTATGCTGCGCTCCCCTAAAAATTTATCCTTGTCTTTTCTTGATGGCCCTGGCTCCTATGGCTTCTTCGACCCCAGCACCGAAGCTAGGTATGCAGATCGGTCCGCACATAATAACTGGGGTTGATACAGGCGGATGACGGGAATTTGGCCGTTTTCTTCTGACACCGAAAGTTTTGAAAAGCAAATTCCGATTCTGTTTCCTTGCCAGTGGACCACAGCGTGCCGAGGTGCGAGACGCATTCTCAGCTTCGCCATGGCAGGCCTAGCTAGAGTGTACCTTAGTGTATACATATACTTCATAGGCTCTTAAGACACTTAGACCATCGAATGACTCAAGCGAGTCTGCTGGTCGGTTCAACTCGGACTCCTCCGACGTCTTATGTCCTTGATTGTCCATGGAGCCTTTGCGCCAGTTCGGCCTTTTCATCTGCGACTCTACCGCGAGCCAGCCGCCGATCCTAATTGGCTCCTGTAGACAGCTTTCTTGCTGTTCCATCGGCCGACTTTTCTTCGTCAGACAAGACCGTGTTGTTGGAAGCTCTCACCCTGCGAGAGTAAAGTTCGACATCACGCGCGCCTTCTCGACCGCCACTGAACCGGAACACCTGACGGATTGCGCCAGAAGCTGAGCTATTCTTCATGTCCGCCGGCTGATTTAATGAGGCGGTGCCGTTACGGAACGTTGAGAGCTTCGCTATCTTGTATGGGCCCGTCTGTCCCTGTTTGGTGCGATTTGCGTTGTAGACTTCAAGCCCGGTTGGGTACACTCCGGCGCCTTCGACCTCCAACTTTAACTCCTGGAATAGCGTCGCGGATAGGCTTAGGTCGCCGGCTGCTGTCATGTTTGAAACTTGGTCGACAATCAGCGGGTATGAGTACGTGGATCGATAGGATCCTTGCCCACTGAGTTCGTCTGTTCCGGTGATTATGAAGTGGTTGAAGCCGTCTCGGCCAAAGTCGCTGATGCTCGCATTGTTGCTGTACTCGAGCTTCTGGCTCCACACGGGGTTCTGCGTGCCTCTCTTGGTGACGACCTCGCCATGGATTGAAATTGAACGCGTCACCTCGAGGTTAAATGTGATCGACTCGTTTGCCCCGGTTGAGTTTTGTTTCAGCATACGACCCGTCAGCTTAATGTCCGGGTCGGAAATGTCGACGGTCGGCGGCCGTCCGGTCGTGACGGATCCTTCCTCGTCAAGCCACAAAAAAACTTTGCCAGACACTACCCAAAAGTTGCCAACGGTAGTGTTCAGGGAAGCCCGGTCGCCTTGATTTGCGAGACTGACAATCCTGATTTTGAACGTGTGCTCGTTGCCGTCGCTGAGAACAGGAAGCCAGGGAGAAATGTCGATCTCGTGCTCCCGTAGGTCAAAGGCATCAAGCCCGACGACGGGCCGGTGGAAGCTGGGTACGAGGCCTCCGGTGAAGATGACAGGGAACGGCCACTGAACGCCAGCCAGCTTGTCATCGATGAGGACCTGGACCTCGCGCCAGGGGCTTCCGGCTGGGGCCATGCCGACGGTGGCATTGAAAACCGCGGCATCGCTCTGGAGCACATTGCTCCACCAGAATTCCTCGGTTCCTTGGCCGTTGGCCGAGACGGAGAAGACTGCTCGCTTGGCATTGCGCGGAAATTTGACTGTGCTCACGGCTTCGCGCTCCGGCACTCGCCAGGCACTACCCGTGTTGGACGAGGCATTCCTCGACGAGATGGGAATGATCAGGTCAGCAGGCGGCGCGTTATCGGTGACCACGTCGCTCTTGAAGAAGGTTGCCGTCAGGGTGCAGTTGAATGGCCCCGTATATCTGTCGTCTTGGCGGCGTTAGTCGTTTTGGCCCCCACCCCGAGAACTCCGAAACCGACGAGGGCAGAAGGGAAACTAATAATACCAAGGTACCCCGTACACTACCACCTGCTTCTGCCGAG
Source organism: Colletotrichum ledebouriae (assembly GCA_036785755.1). Lineage (NCBI taxonomy): Eukaryota > Fungi > Ascomycota > Sordariomycetes > Glomerellales > Glomerellaceae > Colletotrichum > Colletotrichum ledebouriae. The sequence goes on from JAVHLU010000025.1 coordinate 95,859, forward strand.
GAAGGGAGAATGTACAGGACACTTACCGATCAGGTTGGGGAGGTCGAAAATAACCTTCTGGCGAGACTTCCACATGCTGAGATATGGGGTCATGTCTTTCCAATAGGTCCAGATGATTCCCGGTGGCAGTCTGGGCTCCGCAGTGGAGGTTCTCCATACCTCCGTGTCCCCGAGATACATCAAGGCCAGCCGATCGAACTGGCGGCCTGCAGAAGTGGCAGTAAAGTTCAGAATGACGCGGTTGAAGTCACAGCCAGGAGGCGTGTAGTCGCCTGCCAAACCCGAGTTAGAATATCTATTTCCGGCTTATCCACAATGCTCAACACCGGCAACGGTACGGTTGAGCCCCGTCGTACGACTTGGACACAGGCCCACACTCGGGAGACGTGGGCATGGGATTCCACTCACCAACGAAGGGCTTGTTGAAGCTGTTGCCAAATGAGCGATCCATCAGCTGCACCGTACAGGATTCAGAGTCCGCATCGTTGCGGCGCACTTCCTGGTAAACAGGGCCCTTAGGACCCAGCACTGGCTGGGCGGCTTGAAAACATTCGAGAGGTCCCTGGCTTAGAGCAGCCTCGTCCGCCTGTAAAAGAGGGCCCGCTGGTGCCGGAGTATCGGCAAGAACTCCCTGGTAACGGAAGGCATAGTCCGTCAAGCTCGTCTCCGAATCTAGAATGCGCGAAGCCACGTAATTCACGTTCAGAACGAAAACAAAGAAAAAAAAGGCAAGCGCCCGATTGAGCGGCCAACAGGCCATCGTTGGGTCTGAGGACTTTGGCTGCAGCCTCAAGACCTGTCTACCCTCCGTCTTGCTGTTTAGTGGTTGGTGTCAGAAACCGCAGTCGGCCAGGAAGAGACGGGGAAGAAGGATTCAAAACCTGGTTTGCGCCACCAAAGCAAATATCCAGCCAGGCGCCAGTGCAAGTAGCTGAATGTTGGTGTACCAGGCTAGCTACTACCTAGGCGGCGCCATTCGCCGAAGGAGGGGAAGGGGGGTGCGCGGACGAGGAAGTTGGTCACACAGAAAGCACGGGATAGAAAAGACGCGGATCTGCATTTATTGGAAGTATAACGGTCTGGGCTGGCGGCGGAGGCGGAAACCGAACCACAATGGGTCTGGCCTTGGTCTACACTTACCTGGATTATTGTGTAAATGATATAGCTCGGGAATAAGGTATCGAGCGTTCGAACGTTCGAGTCTGATACCTTACCGTAGGAGACGTTGGTTCCGTTGCCCTGCGCGGTCGAGGTAGATGCTGTGAAAATATGCAATAACTTGGTCCGCGATACGGAACCGAACGCGCCGTCCAAAGGTACAGAATGATCGACCGAATGCCAGAGAAGTCCGGCTAACCAAACGAGATGTGGAATATGGTGTTTGTTGATCTGTGCGAAGGAGCGGTGACGGGTGTCATTTGCTTCAGGCAACGTCGTGCCAGACACCTCGGAGTGTATGCTGCTTGAACTCCGCTATGTTCGGAACAACAAGAACGCTAACTGAAGAAGGCGGACTGGGAGAAAGTAGAGTTGCTTATTGGGTTTTTGGTTTGATCGAAGCTGTTTCGCGGGGTCGACAGGCTGGTCAAGGTTGAGAGGAGACGGAATGAGAAGCAAGAGTGCGTTGAGACTCTGGCGAAGAAGGAACACAGAACCAAACAGAGGAGGACACTGCCGTCTAGCCATGCGTCTGCATCACTTCCATGTTTCCTCGGGTGTAAGATGATGCCCGCCTCGTCCTTCGCTCGAGTGCCGGAGAAGAGAGTGCAGCCAGGAAACAGTCATTCTAAAACAGAGCGGTACCTGCTCTGCGGCAGGACGGCTTCTCTTACAAGAGTTTCCCTTGCTTGCCTCCAACTTCTGCTACCAGCTGTGGTTGCGCACTTGCCATACCATGCATGCAAACAAAACACCGAATAACCTTAAATATGCCCTCCCCAACGCGTAGGAGCCAGCCTCAGATCCAAGCTGAGGCCTCCAGGGCTGTCATCTTCGTCTCGGGACTTCCGAGGAGCGAGGACTTGATTACTACTGCTTAGGACCAATTCAGGACCGTCGGTCCTGCAAATCGAGTATCACAGAGGTGTTTAGGACGAGAGTCATGATTCCAACAAGGCAATGCTTCTCCAATGCTTTCGCTTTCTTCCAGGATGCTACATGCAGAAAATGTCTTATGTGCCCGACGCCAGAATTCGACAAGCCAACCAGCTGCCATGACACGATGTACGCAGCGGTAACATGAATAGGAAAACGAGATTGTATCGACGCCTACCCAACCCAAACCAAAAAGCACCTCGAAAATATGCGACGAGATCACAGTAATCTGCCTCCCTTTGGACGATCGCGCCCAAAATCAAATCCATAAATAGCCTTTTTGTGAACGATATGCCTAAAGTTTGAACTAACACGACGGATCCATCTATTCGACTGGCCGCGCGTTCCACAATCCAAGACACCAGCTGCGATGAATCCTGCCTATGACCCGTCACTAGCACAATTGCACAGCAGATGAAGCGATGCCGCCCAGTCTGCTATGTCATGGCAGCGTCTTAGCGGACTCCGCCTTGCAGCCTCGAGCGCTTGCCAAGCCGCAGTCGCCGCAGTCGGGAAAGAGTGTGGGCGTTGGAGACGGGATCCATGCTAAAGGTGGCTTGCCCCTTCTTATCGGCTCAGCAGCGATCCGAAACCAACAAGCGTCCAGAACGACGCAAGACAAGCGGATGGTCGTCCAAACATCCAGCCGATGCAGTACCAAGCGTAACGGACATGGGTATTGGACGACGAGAGGCGGTGTCGTGGTGCGAGGCAGCAGTGAATCTTCACGATCCACTGCCGTATCCTCGTCTCTCGACGGCACAGCGTGCTAGCCGATGGCCAGAAATGACGAGTTGCAGGCTGCAGCCATAACATCCGCATACGCCAAGACAGCGACAGCACCAGACCCCGACATCAACCTGAGCGAGTCGGCTTCGTCCGGTGACCTCCCAGATGTTGATGCAACAACAGACAGGCATGTCCAATTCATTCGCTCGCCGGGGTCGCCTGCCGGAAACTTTCCTCAGTTCCCTCCCAGCGCATGCGGGCTGCCGCTGTGACGTCCGCCGCGGTACCCTTTTAGGGGATGGCCCAGCGACCGGTGGCCACAGGTGCAGACCGGAGGGAGGACACTGGAGTCACTCACTGGTAGAAAGTGGACGCTCGGACCCCTGGACCCACTTTTAAGACTGGCGACGGTCGACGCCCCGGAGCAGGGCCCTGTATTGGGCTAATAAGTGGATTGGTATCGGGTATTAGCACGGATATATGCGGATATATGCGTATAGTGTATAGTAGGCACGTCGCTGGGCTGAAAAGATGATGGGACGGATAAGGGGACCGAGGCCGCGAGAGAGCCAAGACTCGGGTACAGGAGCAATCGGGAAATGCTGACAAACGGGCGCGGATGGCACATTCGGGGCGCCGCAAAAGACATCAGGGGGCCGGACTCCTTGTGCTTGTTCGATGGCGAACAACGTGCCATAGCTGCAGTAGCTTCGCGTTGTGCGGGCGCGGCTGCAGTTGCTCTCCCCTGCCCACCGCTGACCTGGCCTGGCTTGGTCTGGCGACTTGATTTACTCTTCTGGCTTGTTGATTTCGAAGGATTGCTCTCCTCAACCATGCCCGGCCTGCAGGGACCGACCCCGCTAAGCCAGTTCTCCCAAGGGGTGTATCGTTGATCGTGTATGCGGCGCTTTCCGAGAAAAGTACGAAGAGATGCCGTTTTGAGAAATGCTGAAGCGTGTATGCTCTCGACGTGACAGCCCTGCCACTCGTCGGTGTCCCTAACGCCTCAAAATCCCAGAGCACCATATTCGTGAAGCTGCGCCGAACAGGCGCCAGATGAGACATTGCAAAGAGAATATTGTTGAGCGAGCTCCTCAGGGCGAACAGGAGCTCGCATTTCACGCGCGGGCATTGTCCCAGTAACGCTTGCGAGCGGCCATGGCGATCTTGTTGCCCGTAAATCGGTGCTGGAAGTAATTGAAGACGGCGAACTCGTCACGGCTCAGAACGTACGAGTCAGGCTGAGCTGCAACCTTGCTCCAGATCTGACTGATAGCGCTCTCCAGGATGCTGCTAACAGTCGGGTCAGAGGCGCCATCGGGGCTCTCGCGAGCGATCTCGAGGGCCTGCGCAACGCTGGCCGAGTCCTTAAGGCTTGCTGTCGTCGAGGCCGTCGAGTTGCCGGCGTGGTGGAGGCTGTGACCCATGCTGTTGGCGAGAGAGGTGAGGAAGGGCAGGTCGGCGGGAGGACAGCTCGAGGACAGCGTTCTAAAGGGAAGGTAGAGGGACTGGCTGTGGTGGTCTCCCTGAGGTGTGATGGACAGCATTGTAGAGTGAGAGTAAGATGACGGGATGAGTGTGGATATATATATATGGCGAAGGTGTGTATGTTGATCTTTCGAGAAAGAGGCGAGTGTGGCCAAGACTTGAAGGAAGAGAGGGCTGGGGGACGAGAGATGATATATAGTGTAGTGGTCTGATTAGATCTGGACTGGATGATCGGTGGAGGGGGGCAACGACGTTTAATAAGTAGTAACTGGGGCAAGCAACGGCGGAGATACAGGAGACAGAGCGATGGATGCTAGCGGTCTCCAGTCAGAAGCGCACAGTTGTTTGAAGTCGTGCCTTGGCTTGCGTCGACTATTGCAGGGTATAGCTTGAGCTGAGCTGAGCTTGTCGGAATTGGTTGTGGTACAAATGTATCGATCTGGAAACAGGCTATCGTCAACCCCGGATTAGACCGTCTCTTGTCGTGTAGGAACTGGCCTTGTCGCGGCGGATGAGGGAGCGGATGTGCAGGACAGGTCGGACTAGGTATGGGTACGGGATAGTCTGGCGTGGGTTGTAAAGTGTAATCGTCTGTATTCAAGAGGTACGTAGTGGGCAGGGAGTATGGGATTTTAGGACACAGGTATGCAGTAATTCAGGGGGGAGTGAGAGAGGAAAGAGTGGGAGAGAGACCAGGGAGTGACAAGTGTAGGAGTGTGTTGGAAGGCGTGGGTGATAAGGGCCAGGTAGGCGTGCGGCATGCAGGAAGGTGTGAGATCAAAGTCGAGCAAAGATATTCTGAGTAAGGTAGGACTTGTGAGCTGGAGCTGTGGCTCCTGGGGGGTGTGAGTCGGAATTGGGGTTGGGAGTGTGAGAAAGAGGGTGTGTGGCCGTGTGTGGTGCGGCGTGGGAGGTGTGGGCATACGTATAAGTCAGCAGTCAAGTTGTGAGTTTCTCTCTGTAGGGTGAGGGAAGTGAAGGCAAGGGAAGGGACGTTTGTCAGTTCCAGTTCCAGCCCAGTCCAACCCATGGGCCGTGGCATCAGCAAAACGAGGCGAGCAAACAGATGGGCGGGTCTTCCATTGACGGTCAATAATCAGCCACCGACCGTCGACCTGGGCTCACAACAGTAACGCGACCTGCATTCCAGGCGACCTGGGCGAAGAATTGCCTGCTGCGCTGGATGGGAAAGAAAAACTAGATTGCATGGGTCAGGTGGAGACCGCGAGTATGTACGTCGTGGGTAGGTATCGTCAACGGACCAGAGATCCCAACCCACAAGGGGTGAAGGAGGGGATGTGATGAGGTGGATGGATCATGAACATGGAGAAGGGAGGGCGTGCAACAGTGGTGGGGTTCTACGCGGGTAGGAGGTCGATGGGGGTAAGGCACATAATGAGGGGAGGGGTGTGTGTTTGTGTGTGGGAGAGATGGCCGAGTGAGTGCAGATTGAATGTGAGGATGTGGTTCAGCAGGTGAGAAAGTGTAAAGAACCTAGTTGAGCGGCGACATGAAGGACGATGACGACAAGGCAGGAACAGCGGCAAGCGACATGGACCAACGAGATTGACTGGCCGGAGGACGGTCTACCGCGTCAGCTAGACGAGAGAGCTTTGCTTCTAGTGGAAGGATTAGGTGTCTCCAGGCAAGTCGTGAGAGTTGGATCACCTAGCACCAGAGTTTCATTCGCAGTATAGTGTACTCTACTCGCATCCATCCGTCAGCCGTCAAAACCATAAAGAGCCCAGGAGAACCAGCCCACCCGTGCACGCTGCTCGCTCACTGGTTGATGTTTCGGTTAGGTTGTCACCAAGATACCGTGCCTTGCCTTTTCGTGGGCATGTTCTATTACATAGTACTGCTTTGCCTTGGCCTAGCCTTTGCTAGGACACAAGACCAATGAAGTCTGATTTGCGCATTACTGCCCATGTCTTGTTCCGCCTGGTACTGCCTGAAGTTTGAAGCTTGAAGCAAGGTGCCGAGCACAGAGAAGTGAAGTGACATGACAACGATAGGTACGACGGATACGACTAAACGAAGGATGGGCTGGACGCGAATATTGATCACCCGTAATGACCTAGATCGGGATGGAACAGAAGCAGTGGTAGGGAAGCGCGTGTGTGACCCCACATGGCCGAAAGTCTCTTTGACACACAACCAGAACAGGCAGAACGGAGGTGTTTCCGTTTTGGTCCAAGCTGTTTGGGAATTCCATCGTCTGTATGGTGAATGTAATTCAGAGTTCCCGATGGTCTGGGGTTTGCACTATTCTCTTTCGTATTGTGTGTCTGAAGGAGCGGAGAAGCGTGGATCGCTAGTTGTATGTGCGATGCCGATGGTTGAGACGAAGACAAGCACAGACTTGAGCGCGTACTAGTATCTACGCCATATGTGTGAGTGTAGCAGACACGCGTTACATACCGATGCGGTACAGAGTCAAGTCAGGCGTGGCGATGGACGACAACTGGAAATGATTAAAAAAAAAAAAAAGGAGAAGAAAAGAAAAATGTGAAGGTTCACGGTGACGGCGCAAGGCGTAAAGATGTTCCGAGGACAAATTTCTGCCCTGCTGTAAGGGGCGAGACAGAAGGGCGAACGGCAAACGGCCCCAGGTGTCATCCCTCGTCGACTCAGCAGCCCTGAAGAAGAAAAAGGTCTAGAAGCATGCTCCGGGGCTTACAGCGGCAAGAAGGTACGTACTGCGTAGGTTGGTGAGCAGAAAAAGGGGCATGGCAGGCAAGCTAGTGTACTGCATTGTAGACCCAGGAAAGCCGCAGCGGCCACAGCAATTGCCAGCCGCCAGGCATCGTGCCACTGTCTCCAGTGATGATGGGACTGCCCAGTGGCTGCGAGCCAGGTTCGGGGTCCCAGCGAGTACAATGAATGCTCACTGAAGTACTGTGCAAAGAACAGGGGCCCCCTCGAGCAGCTATCAATTTTAGGCTAGTCCTCTTTCGCCTCTACACGTATAACTTCTCACTCGTCTGCCTGGAGAACCATATAGACACGGATATGTCTTACGATGTTACGTGAAGCAAAGACCATGACAAGGAGCCTGGCCACTGTATGTCGAGCAGCAGCAAGTCGTGAAGGGACATTCATCGTCGTGAGACTCAGGAGCCAAGCAGGACGAGCCTTGAGCGAGGAACTCCTTCAGCCGTGAATGGTCAGGGCAGGCAAAAAGAGGGACTCTTGTGGAGAGCAGCTTTGCCATACCTGGCGCGGTTGCAGGCATTTCCCACACGCCTAAGTCAAGCAGATCTCCATCGCTCCAGTGGACGAAGAGTACTGTGTATTCTTGTATTGTCACAAGGGAGAGAGCCAAGCTGTGAATGATGCGTTAGGCAAACATTGCATTTTCCGAATTAGGGTGTCCTGTTACGTTATTAGCCGAGCACATTAACGCGTCTTTTGATTCGATACCAACATGGCGTTGGGCGGCAAGCGGGTGGCAAAGTAAGCCGCGCACTCTGAGCCAGATCTTACCTGAGATAGGTACTCATGATATCCCAGGTTTACGTGGAAGTAAGAGACGTCCATCCGTTAAGAAATTTGGCGCATCACCTTGGGTGCGCCGAATTTTTCTTGGCACCCGCCTGGGCGGTTAATTGCGACTTGTGCCTCCCCTAATTGCAACCTTACCTACGCTTAGGCCTGCCATTACTATACGGATTCGATAATATTCCAACCTTAAGCCCTGGCTTTGGAGTTTGGCCCTCGGACCTTGGCTTTGTCAACGACGACAAACGAAGAGAGAGAATGCCAGGTGGCGGTGACTTATCACAAGGAGATTGGAATGAAAGCTTGGGAGAGACAGAATGTAACTTACGTATTACTCACGGTATGAGACGAAGCTACCCAGCAGCGTGACAACCCAATATTCAAGCTACCTTTATACGCCCCCTGAAATATGCTTCCCTGCGTTTACCCGAAGGCGGAGGCAGTTGAGCCACCGGGCGGCCGCTCGCCTATGCGCTACTCTCGCGTCTTCGGCCTCACGCGGCGACGCCCATTTGACCCATAGATTAGGAAATGACTTCCACCGGTGTTTCCAACGCCAAAACTCTGCGGCTCAACCGTTCTCTGCGCCAGGTTGGTGCCGAAGTGCCCTCAATGACCGCAGGACACGCTGAATAATCAAACCTCGAGCTCGGCGGCCCTGCCAGGCCTTGCCCGACACAGCTGCCTGCGACTCAACTTACACCACGAACATACAAACTCGGACGTCGTGTGCTGCTCCTCCCATGTTTCCCCCCTGGGCTCCACAACATACGTAAGTGCGCATGGCGACGAGTCTAAAGTGCGGACACCTCGAGACCAGGGGCTGGCTCCATCTGCAAGCCATGTTCATTACCACAAACCATGACCTTGCCCCATATGCCCTGCCTGGCCTTGCACACTGCGCGGAACCAACGACGGAACGAGTTGCAAGCACGAATACAGAGACAGTGCTACAGTTGCTGCGCATATTCCCGACCCGAGAAGAATCCTTCAATCGTTTTCTGCCTACCGGTGTCTCCTCACATCAGTCCATCACGAATCTGGCCTCGGAGCAAGAAGAAGTCTAGGTTATATGGTGGAATTGGACGCCCTCTCCTACTCCGACTGCCATTGATCCAGGCCCCTTGCTCATCATGCCGTGTCCGTGTCTTACCTGATCCGGTCGCCAACTAGGTTGCAGGTCACTGACGGGATGAGTGTCAGCTCCAGGAGTCACTAACGAATATAATAATAGCCAGCCATAAACAAAATATTGAGTGAACTTTGCAGTACACAGGAAAAGACAGAAGGATCTGCCATACTGCCATCATCCGGCCGCCCCATCCCTGGCCTATGACACCACAGCATGCATCTGTTGGAGGCCGGGGGCCGCCCGCGTCGCGGTATGGGCATGACTGCTTGATTGCCGCGGGAGACGTTGGTATACCTACCCAGGGATTCTAAACGTTAGCGCCGTCCCATACTAACGGTTCTAGGTAAGATATTTAGAGGTCTTCTCACGCAGCCTATTAGAAGGGAAGTTACCTAGGGAAGAATTCTAGATCTTAAGTTAGAAAACCCTATACTAAGAATATATAATCCTCGCCTATTCTTCTATAAGGAATATATACTCTATATATTTAGCCTAATAGCACTTAATCCCGAGAGCAGTGGGCCAGAAGTTGCACACTAACGTTTAGAATCCCTGGGTAGGTATAAAAGTAAGGTGAGGTACGGATATATCTCACCCTATCTATCCAGTAGCAGGGTGTGCTGCGAAGTTCGGAAAGGGTTGGGGTCCGTTTTGGCCCCCGTGCAGAGTTCGCGTACACTACATTACGAAGTAGGCCCTCCCCATCCCTGTCCCCCCATCCTGTACGTCGCCTGAAGGAACTCCCAGTTCCCAGTCCACTGGATTTCGCAGTTTGGAGCTAGGACGCGAGTCCCCTCTTTTTTCTTCTCCCCCCGTCTCTCCTTCGTCCTTCGTCCGTGAGTGCGAGCGTTGAGCGCAGCGCATTGTGTCTCCAATTGCTCATTGTTACTCTCTATTGAAACCTAACCAAGGTGTTATTCTGCTGCTTTTTGCCACCCCGCAATGTTCAGCCACAACGGTTCTGCTGTCGATGGTTGTTCGATGTCAATGTCAAACCTTCCAACTCCTTATTCCCTTGCCATGCCGAGACTCGCATCGCCTGGGCAGACCCTGATCTTCTCACCTCCCTTTCTGAAATAAGCCCCCAGGAGGGCGGAGTCTAGACGAGGGACCTGACATCACGTTCACTTGAGCTGAACTTGGGTGAAGGAAGGGCGGGTTAGGCAGCATACCATGGAGGAATGTGGAAATTTGCTGGCATGGGACCAGCAAGGTGCCTTGTTTTACTACAAACTCTATCTTTCCGAGTTGCTGGGTTGGAGTGATCCGACTTCCGACCCGGGTTAGATGAGTCGCGGGAGGGATTGGCAACTCGGCAAGGCGTTGACACGTACATGCCCAAACACTCTCTCTTTCTCTCGCGCAAGTGTGTGGCATCAGCAATTCGGAGGACGATCATGAGCAAATGAGGGAGTCGTCCTACTTCATAACGCTCTCGAATTAGCGCAATAGGCAAGCTTTCATCCCTTCCCTCTCGCCCTTCCCGCCGTCGCGCGCACACCCAACCACCCACGCACTCACACACCTTTACAGCTGCCATCTTGCCCTTCCGCAAAGCTCTTGCATTGCATCGAGTGGACCGTAGATTCCACAAGGACGTATGTTTGTGTGTGTGTGGTCCAGAAAGGCTATAGCATAATGCTCCAACAAAACGTTGCCTTCCTCACTCCCGAGACTCGCGAACCCCGAAGCCGCCGTCTCCGCCATTAATCTCCCGAGACGAGAGGTTGCGACCACGATGCGAGGCTTACAGCAAGCCGTCCCAGGAAGCTCCCGAATTAGGACATCACTTCCGCTGGAGTCAAACGAGAGCCCGGCCGTGATACAAACTCTCTTTTGGCTTGCACTCTGACAATAAGTCATTGTAATGATTTGCCTTGTTGCGGTCGCCGAGTCAACTTTCTATTGTCCGTCGCCGAAACTTGTGTGACTTTGTTTTTCCCTCCACCTTGCCGCCCACGCATCGTCAACTTCCCCTTGTATACATGATTCATTGCCGGCCGGGTTACAGGTGATGAGCTAGGTTGTCAGCTCGCAGTTGGCAGTAAAGAGCAAAGCAAGCAATCCGCCAGTTTACCGCCACAACTTACTTTCGGTCTTTGACCGAACAGCCCCGTTTTGGGGATCAGCAGCGCCTCATACCCCAGAATGATGGCCCTGCTCTATCGTCTGTGGCGTTCCAATGAAGCAACTCCAAGCAGGGAACCCCGATATAGCCGATAAAGCGTGAACTCTGCTGCACAGAAGACATCAACATCATCGAAGCTACTGAAGTACCCTAGTACAATCGCTTTGTGTGCCGGAGAAAAAGACTAAACGTCTCCTTCCTCCACTATTGGATCAACATTCATGGGATTCTCAAGCCCGATCCCGCCACTTTCTTTGCGTTTGCGCGAACCCTGACGCAATTCCTTGGCACCGCGCTCTCGTGACTCTCGTCATTATGCGACAAACTCGGAAATTCGACCTTGGCACACCAGCTCTTACGTATGTAGGCGTAGATTGACCTCGGTCACAGGCCAAAGTTTTTTCCCCTGTTCAGGTTCTTGTGGCTGGAGCTGTTCCCACAGGGACTTCCTCTTATTGGTGCTGTTAAGCGATTTTCTAGCCATTCAAAGGTCATCACTCATATATCTATCCCCATAATACCAGTGCTAGGGGTTAAACATACCCATCACACGTAGTTTGTGAGATCGACGGAGCTGGGCCCCCTGCCTGGCCTTGTTGTGGACCGTTTCTGGCCCTCTCCCTGGCCCGTCCTCGTCCCTTCTCGCGCCTCTCGAAATCAAACGAGACCATCCCGGCCCCCTTTCAAGGCTTTGGATGGAACCCCCACTGCTGGCCGATTCCATTTTTGCACAATATGGCCAGGGCCACGAGTAGAGACAAGACAACACAGCCGGCAAGCGGAGACGGCAATCAGAACGGTCATGGATGCTCTACGAAACGTCGAAACCCTTACTACACTAGTCGACATCTCCATTCTCCATGGTCTGCCAAGCTAACTTAGCGTAAGGTTTGTGTAGCATAGATAATACATGGGGCTCAGCTACCGTTACTTGTGAATCGAAGTTACACGTACCTAGTGTGTAGAGGCACGTGCTTCACCTTCAATCCCGCTATCGCTATCCCGGCCCTTCTTCCCGTGGCGGCTCACGATCTTTGATCTAGCCGACGCCCTGGGCCCCGCAGAGTACCACAAGCCCGTCCATCGTTGGATAATACAAGAATCAGGTCTGGAGGAGGGGATTTATGGGACAATTCAGCCGAGAACACATGCGGGAGAATTGCCGCCATTGAATTTAACGTTCAAGCCACGTCTGTTGAGTTTTTCCCTAGACCTCAGCCCATCGTCAAGTCATTGATCAAAAGGTCAAATTATTGTCAGCCACGGGCCACCATCCGAATTGGGTGTGACTTGCGGAGCGGCTGAACATCAGGGCTGGATAGGATGGAATGCTTGATAGAAGCTACAGTACATTAGAGCGCAGGCGAGTGTACGTCCGTAATTCCGAAGCCATTGGCCATGGTTCCATGGCGCCATGCTCTATTTTCGGGACTAGAAAGCTCTGGAGGGGGGTGGGTGGTATTAGTCTTGACACCGGCGCCACGCCAGCGCCACGCTACCGTACCAACAGCAGATGCGAATCTCGTTTCTTGAACAATGGATTGATGGGAAAAGCACGGGAATTGCGAATCGCAATAGGACTGGGGCGCGGTTGAAATTGCACGTCATGAAACAGGTCGCGACAGGTTAGACGACGGTCACTCGTCAACGGAGGTATGCCCAAGTTGGGAAAATGCTAGTCGCTCCTCCGAAAGGCAAAACGGCGGACATCACGGCTTTTTTCTCTGTCTCTCTCTTCTTGCAGAGAGCGGCATCAGTCGCAGATTTGGTGCCTGGTCAGCGGATACAAGGATGGACGCATTGGTGGTGGGTTGGCAGGTCGGGCCGGGCCAAGACGGCGGACGGCATATCGTGATTGTGTGCATGCTTCTTTGTGTGAGTGTACACAGTAGCACGGTATGAGAGTGCATATCTCACTCATCCATCGCGGACCGTCCTTCTCTCATTCTAAGTTCGTTTCTGAGTGAAGGGTTCTTCGGACCCGGGTGGTGGATCGCTCATCTTCCTACGCGGCTGGCACTCCCCTCCTCTTTGCCTCACGGCGCTCGCCTTGCCTTGCCATGCCATTCGAGCTCCAGACACGGAACGGCATGGGCCTTGCCGGTTGGCGATGGAGATGGGAGGAGCAGCAAGGCAAAGCGTAGCTGGGATCCCGTCAGCAACATACGACGCCGCACCCGGCCGAGCAGACGGTGTACTTCCCGACGCGACCCATACCGAGGCTGGGCCAGGAAGTGATGAGCGGGAGAGTCTCAACTTTTTGACGAGCCGCTTCCACGGGGATTGAAATGGGAGAAAAGGAGCCAAGTTCAGATCCCGAAGTTGCTGAGGAGCCCCCGCGGAAGGAAAGGAAACAGAGTTTTGGTACAAAACCTAGACAGCTTGTGTGGTTTCCACATGGTTATCATTTCTCGAAACCCCCATCTCACTCATCGCTGAAAACGTCCGACGAAAAAATTAGGAAGAAGGGTTCTGCTCCGTGGAAAACCGGGGCGAGTAAGGATTTGAGCCCACCGGTTCCCACCTGTTCCACCAGTTGCGGATGCCACCCTGCTCCTCATTCTAGGAGACCGAGAACTTTAAATTCTGGGGATGATACCTCGGTGCGGGTCTGGGTCTTCAAGGTGGGTTGAGGGTCTGGGTGATCATGCAGACGCCTGACAAGCAGGACACACCAACAGTGACAGTTGCTCTGTCAAGTCTTGCAAACGCGGGAAGGGCTGTGGATGCTTCCCGTTTGAGATATACGGTCAGGGCCCGGTCAGACGGCGGTGAGGCGGCGACAAGGACCCCACCAGTCAGCTCCCTCGTCCCGTCAGAAGCACCGTAGTGGTAAACCTTCACGTCCACTTCCTCGTATGTAGAGTGGGAATCGTCAGTCGTCGTTGTCGTCGTCGTCCGTCTCCTTCGTTCGGGGCCCACGGGGTCTCGGTGGTGGGGAGGCGAGTCGCGGAAAGGGAGAGGCAGGAGGCGGCACACCATCGCGCTCCCGTGGCATTGTTCCGCACTCCCGTCGAGGGGTCGAGAGGGTCTGAATGTTTCCACGCGCTTCGGGAGATTGTGGGCGGGTCGTCATGTACGGGAGCGGCGCATCGTCGTACCATCCCACGACATATTTGCATCATCGTGTGGTCGTTCTGGCCCCGTTTGACTGTCGTGGTCCTCTGATCGGCCACATTCCGTGGTCCACCACCATCCCGCCCTTGGTTTGGTCTGCTTGGACCATATCGTGCGCATCCCACGGACTGTGTCACTTGGATAGATCTGGATATCAAAGCAGGCTGGTAATCCCCTCACGGCATCAGTTCGGTGGCAATGAGTTGCAGCCGTTGTTCGGTATGCCCCACCTGAGAGGTCGCGATTTCGTGGGAGCCCTGAGTCGAGCATTATTCTCGAAGGCCGGAAGAACATTGCTAGCGCGGTCTGCAACAAACGCTTGGACTGCTCTGTAGCCTATCCGTCCCTTGCCTGAGCGCCAGACCCTTCATCCGGTCCTGTCTCCTCGTCCAAGTCCAGGACCATCATCGGGCCGCTGACTTTCGGCATGACTGAGCATTTCCATGCACTCGGAAGTCCCGGTTTCCTTGGCCGCCCCAGCCATGTCTGCCATGCGTAAACGCAAATAGCGCCACCTGCTTCTCATTTTGCCGCGCAGTTCCGGTAGCATATTGAAACGAGTCAAATTCTATCAGGCCAAGCCAAGTAACTGGTTTATACACACGAGTTCGCACAGAGTTTGCACGACTCTGGAATGCGGACGGCAATGCTGATGCTGGTCTATGAGTGAGTGGATCTATAAGCCCGTTGATAGGAAAAGTAGGGCCGAACTGGCCTTCAATCCCGAGAAACGACGAGCGAAACGCTCGTTGATAATACACGATTAACAGGAGCCGCGACATCCCAGGCCCCTCCCACCCGCCGGGCAAGAGTGGATGCTGGGCAACGCGGTAACGGTCTCAAGTGGCGGCCGGCTTATTTGCTCCGCCTCTTCCCGATTTGCCATCCCCAAGACCTGAGCACTTTAACAACCTTTGGTGTTACCGCTGCAGTCAAAGGCACTCTGAGGAAAATAAAACTTTTGTGAATTGCGTATGCCAACGCGAGTTGAGTTCCCAGGCCTACAACAGCGCAAGTTGTGAGTTGTTCCGTCTTGATTCTCCACAAATGGTCTCAAAGCATGATTAAAGAGGATTAACTTACTGGCTTCTGCCCGGTTGCGCGCTTGCGCCTCCTCGACTCCCCAGCCCGCCATCTCCACAGCGTCGCTTAAGTCGTCGTTGCCAAGCTGCTCGGTC
This sequence comes from Colletotrichum ledebouriae, assembly GCA_036785755.1. NCBI lineage: Eukaryota > Fungi > Ascomycota > Sordariomycetes > Glomerellales > Glomerellaceae > Colletotrichum > Colletotrichum ledebouriae. The sequence goes on from JAVHLU010000025.1 coordinate 111,226, forward strand.
TCGGCTTTTTTAAGCGCCGCTCTGTACTCATGCCACCAGGTTTTGATCGACTCAGGTATGATCTTTTTGATATTGGACATAACCCAATGCTCGAGTTGGCCTACATTCCATTTGTCAGTCTTGCGAGGCTCAACCACTACTGTGATGCCAGTATATTTTGCTCACCAATTCGATCTGTGCCAATGACTCGGACGAGCAGGAAACAGAAGGGAAAGTCAATAATGCTGAGGGCGAAATACACGCCTATTGCCGACCACCCGTACTCTCTGGAAAGCTTCTTCAGCCGTTGGCTCAGTGAAAGCGATTCCTGGGCAGGTTTCCCATCCGCCGTACTCCTGTTTCTGGCGGAAAAACGGAAGCCCCGGCGCGAGGCTCCGAACATTGTTTCCAATCGAGCGGTCATCCACGACCAGTTGTACGTTTGTATGCGACGAGTCGTGAACTGCGATGCGCCCGCCCTTATGCTGAGTGCCCGCGAGCGTGTTGTTGAGAGCGGCCGTTTCGGTTTGTTGAACTGCGGCCTCCATAATGCCTCTCGCAGACTAGGTCTTGCGGTCCGTAGTGCGTGGCGCGGAATGGCCGCCGTCTGGAAAGCTGATGGCATCATGTTGCTGAGTAGTGTCGAAGGTGGCTCCACTTAAACCCTGGCACGAACCTGCTGCTTTCTGAAGAAAGGAAAAAAAAAAGGATTACGGGAGGCTTGAAGCAAGTCGAGATGGATGGTGTAGCCGAGGCTGTGAGGTTTCGATGGCGAGGCGTCGAACTCGATTACGTCCACTGGACCGAGAAATTAGTGTTGGATGCTTGTGGAAGCTTGTTAGGAGCTTGAGGTCCGAGTCGCCGTATAATCCGGGTGGGTTGGCAGGTGGTGGTTATCACCGCGCCGGAAGCTGCCGGAGGTCTGCGAATTGCCGAAAAGTCGGCTTCGACGGATTGATCAATGCGGTTGTGTCTTTGGTGGCGTACGTCCTGTGGAAGCTACGTTGAATCGGCTACGTGTAGGCCGAGTTTGGAAAAAAAAAATCTGTCGAGAATATGGAGCTCTTCCGATGAACTGCTAGCTCCGACGTCGTGGGTTCCTGGTTAGGACGTATTTTGGACGGAACCTGCCGTTGCTGCAGGTGTCACATGGTCAAGAGCGGAAGAGATAACGTCCGATCACCGACCTCACTTGCTCAGCCGAAGTCGGCCCGGGAGCCTATGATGTAAGGAGAGGTGGGTTAAAGCTGACGTGTGGATCTTGCAGCTTCACCCCAGCCACAGCCAGCAACTTCACGCCAAACACGCACGATGCTTCGCGATGCAGACGAGTCTCTCACGAGCCCTTTCTATTTCAGACAGGCTAGTCCGTTCATCAACCTTGTATTGTCTAGCCTGCCTCAAAGACAAAAGGATTCGACTTCATGGACTTGCCGTTTAGAGTTGTTGATTTGCAATCCAGTTTAAGGTGCTAGCAAGCGCTGCGCTTTGTAAATTGCGTCGGATTCGCATCAGGATGCGAGCGCTCAGTAGGTCTTCAAATCCCAAGAGCTACTTCGCAGTATTGAGTTGGATCGTTGCGTAACATGCCCCGAGCCTGAACAGTCTGAGAACTAATTTGAGCCGTCTTGGAGAAGCTTCACCTATTGTCCCTCAGGATCTCTCCGGTGCCCCACGATCTCCTCTGGGTTGAGTGAGGGTTTGTGTGTGGAAAGCGCAGGGTTAGAGGCAGGGGCCCCCACTTTCGAAGCTCCTGGGTGGCTCAAGCGCCGCGACACCTCGGAGCTCCAACTGGTCGGTTGCATTGCCCTCCGCCCACAGCTTCTGGGAAGCTCTCTGTTATGTAGCCTAGCCTACTTGGTGGCCATTTTGCAGTATTCGGTGATGAGTCTGGTCAGGAATTCAACACGTTTCTCCAGGAGGCAGAGGAACAGAAGTATCAAAACTCTGTCGAAGTAAATACACCACAACTGTCAATTTCTAGTTTGGAGCCAAACCTGGCGGACTGAATCCGTGGTGTAACTTGTAAGCGACGGTTGTCCGGCAGAAGAGACGCTCGGAAGAAGTCCGAAGATTCTCTAGTAGGTGGATATTCGTCGGGTTAGGTCCGATAATCATTGCCAATGGCACCCCTAGCATTACCGTGGAGTTCAAACATGATCGTGTGTCATTAGGCTTCAGGCTCAAGCTCCAGCCTCCCTGCCTCAAGCTCCCGGCTCTCTTCCCAGCTACAGCTCCAGCCGCTCTCCGGTCAACCGAGTGCTCATCAGTCCCCGAGTCCCAGCCGGACGACCTTGGAGTCGAGACGGTGGAGCGGAGTCGGGCAGACCGCGCGTAATCGTCGTGGCCACGAGTTTCTTATATCACCATGAACTCTATGATTCGGATTAATATTCGCGGTCGGCATCGTTTCAGTTCAGCCTTGTTGACCTCTTGAGAGAGAGGGGAAAACACCCCAAAGTTTACAAGCGACAGGTGATCGCGGTGATCTCTCCGTCTATGCAGGGTAATTGGGAGGTTATCAATAGCGCAAACCTTCTCAGAAACCCTTCAACCCCGTCCAGGGCCCGGTTGAGCGCTCGCGACAACCGTACGGGGGCCTGGCATGCACATAGAAAAAGGGACTTTTGGCGACAAGGTTTGCGATAGAAGCAAGATCAGGGATGCAAAAGTCAAAATCCCACCAAAAGGCCCGCCGGGCTGAAAGGTTTGTGAGCTCTCGTGATTTCACATTACTCGAAGATTACTTCTCCGTCTTTCGCCGCCATAACGGCACGACTGCATGTAAAGTCCTCGTTGGTTGGCATCTGCATGCCGCTGGAACTTGACCTTGGCCCCCGAGCTTCTCCGAAGCGAGAACATGCAGTTCGGGTCCGGTTCGCGGTTCGCGTCCCTCGTTGGAGTCTGAGCGTATGGGTCCCCTGACGCAATGCCACACCACTACGGATGTTTTGCTTGGCGTCAAACCTGGATCGGATATAGGTATCTTGGTGGTCACTGGTAGGAGCTGTGAGGATGGGGTGCTCCTATCACCAACAAGAGTGGGCGGGTGTGTGCCTATGTTGCCCGAATGCACGATGTCTGTGTGCTGCGTAGATGAGTGACTTGCAGACTGCGCGATGGTGATGCTGGTGACACAGGCACACGTTCAGCAGTTCGGACGATTTGTATCTTGCAAAGCTTCTGAACAACCACTTCACTCTTTCTAGTGCCTTTCGCCACTTCACTTCATCCGCGTGGCCATCGCGGCTAATGCGAGATCAGGACCCTGTTTGACTTCTTCTCGAATCTTTCCTTCTTGGTCCTTGTGTCCGAAGGCCTCCAAGCAGCATTGTCGCCTCCATTGAAGCTCTGGAAGTCAAAAGTGTGCCGGACCGGACAACATGCCTTGGCACAAGCTGTCGTGAGCCCACCAGAGGCACATCTTGCGGTTCATTGCCTGTTTTCGTCTGGTTCTTGTTCGGCGTTGAGTCCGATATGCAACATCGTCGTCGCGGTCCACATGGTGGCGGGTATCGTGCATCGTATTCGATACCTTGAGAATATGTACACTTCATCCTCCGCTTGCTCTTGGTGGATGATTCCACATGTGGCCCCCACGGATGCCAGCCGGATAGCGCAAATTCGCCCTCGACAGTGTTGAAGAGACCTTGTGTGGTTGGGACCCCTAGGCGAGAGATTGACCCGCTAGATGAGGGCAACGTTGACACATGTTGTCGCGGTAAATGAGGTTTTGACACAGGTTGAGCAGCAGTGAGCCTCGCTCTTGAGTCAGGAAGTAGTTCGCGATGGACCTTCTCGTCTGGCGCTCCAACGGTTCATTCAGCGTCATAGATTGGGGGGGGGCAGTATCCGTAGTCGCCAAGATTAACAATCATTGTAAAGCAACGTAGAAGGAGGAGACCCGCCGTTTAGTTACTACACAGTACGTGTCGACACGGTCCACACCGAAAGCGCGGAGATCCAAGGACCAACGAATACTGGGTTTTCAGTCAAGCGTGTTGAATCAGCACCAAGGTGGTACATACACTACCCCATCAAACAGGCAAGGCATATTGCCGAGGAAATCCCGGGCATGTTGCTCAGTGAGACTGGCTGAAGATGTTTAGACGCATTCACCACAACCTGTGGCTGGCGAGTCGAACAGCCAAAGCTTTTGACTCGTTTCATTGGACACGGCTCAATCCAGTAAGCCTGGATATTTTTACTTTTTTCGTCTTCAGGGTTTTGCTCACTTTCCGTAATCGTACCATGCACTGGGGCGAAAACGGCATATGTGGTGAGAGAAGACAGTTTGTTTCACGTCACTCGGGTTCGGGTTTTCTGCCAGGATGTGACGCCGACGGAATACCTAATGGGATGTGGTATGCTGCCCACGATTCGCAGGTGACCACGTGCGGACCGGGCGGGAAGATTGCCGGGATTGGAGATGCCCCCACTGCTGCGTCTAAGTGATGGTGGTGGTGGTGTGCGACAGAAACGGCGCGGGCGACGTGAGAGTTGCGGGAGATATACACACACACAAACAAATTTGGGAATAGTAAAGGAGAATGCCAAAAGTAAGTTTGCGTGTGTGCGGCCGTTACTTCAGTTTTGACCCGTGCTGCCCACGTGTGTCACTGGAGGAGGCCATATCCTGACTGACGTATGCAGGTAGGGTTATGACATATAGCTGCACCTCATGACACCTCGCGAGAATGACATATTTTTCCCTCGTGGATGCGTGACACCCCTCCTACAAACTCAAAATTGCCGTTCGCGTATCGGGCGGTGACGATACCGTCTCAATTTGCTGCGCTATTCCAGAGCACCTTGCTCCCGGCCCTCCAGTCAAAACTTTCGATTTAATCAAATCAGTCCCAGCCCCCAGTTCAACTTTCTTCCCTCACCCCTCTGCCAAGACTAAGAAAGATTGTGATTATGTTGGTTTTTCTTTTCTCTTTCTTAATCTTCGATTGAGTTGGTCCAATGGTTTGATTGTGGTGAATCATTGAGTGATGAGGAAATGGCTTAGCACGGGGCGCCAGCAATTTCCCCGATCCAGAGAGGTCGTATACGAGCTACAGTTCCATCAGCAAGTGGCTCACATACACCACGTGCAACCAACTCAAGCTTTGTCATGACACGATGTACACATGCCAATGACGACGCCGTTTGCTGTTTTGGGAGGTTCGCCAGGAGCTATCATCACTCCTTCGCTTCGGGACGTTGGTGGAGGACACGCCTATTTTTCCTCCTGTTCTTCCTCGGAGTTCCAGATCGCTCCGAGCCGAGCAGAAGATCCTGTGGAATCTTCCAATTTCCGGACGGGGTCCGTTGTCGAAGAGTTGCCGGCCGGGCGGGCAATCCAAAGCTACGCGGAAACCGGAACGGGATTGCGTGCAGCTGCCAAAAGGTTAAACGTGTGTTTTCATGTGTCACTTTCGATCAAAGCCCGTAAAGCGTCTTCAAAGACCGAAAAAAGCTTAAATTATTGGTCATCCTGCCACTCCAATACAGACTTTCCGAGTGCGACGAGAGTCACGGCGGATGGATTTCAGTTTTCCATGAACTCTCGGCGATAAGATTCCGCCTCTTACAGCCAACTCTACCTCACCACAGAGAGTGTTCACGATTAGCCTTGACGTTGGGTCGCATTGCCAACCTTCGGGGTTCAGAGTTCGCAACCAGCAGACTCGGCTCCGCCACTGCGACAACCAAGACGGAAGAGAGTGTTGGCGAGAGAGGCAAAACTTGGTTTGTCGATACATTGCTAAACCGCGGCTCCTCCACTCGGGGGGAGGAGGATGCGTTCAAGCCGCCGACGCTTTTACGTTCAAATGACAAGCTTCTGCGATTGTTCCTTCTCGAAGCGGTTGCTTGTGTCAAAGTAGGCACTGCTGCTTCATCTTGCGGTAGCATTCAACGTTCGAGACGTGACGTAGCAACTTGGAGCTAGCCACTTTGCGAGAGATTCGTTCACGCCTCTAAAAGAGTAAGTTGTGAAGCGAGGTAGCAACGGCACAGCATCATTCACGTCCCCAGCTTCGGAATGAGGACGGTATCTCGAGGCGGCAGGTAAGTGAAAGTGTACTCGGGGTTCAATGCGTGGGCTGGTGGGAAACCGCGCGAAGAAGGGTATGTGGGAAAGGCGGCATCTTCGTCCCACGATTAGCTTCCGTGGTGCAAGAGGTTCGTCACAGGACACGGCTGGCAGAACCGAGGGTACCTGGTCTTGGCATGGGTCGGGCTAGACGAAGTGTAGGCTTCGAGAAGGTCGGAAACCGTTCCCTAGAGGAATCTATCTATCGGATGTGGGGATAAGGAAGACCGCCGTTCCTGCAGAGCAGCAACGGCAGCAGTACACAAGACACACTAGGAAAGTATTTGATAGTCGTCAACTGAGTCGATAGCAAACGCTGTCCCTGTTCGCGGCTTTGTTGGAGGTGATATGGTATTGGCGTCTGGGGGTTGCGTCATGGTTCTGCCGAGAATGACGACGAGAGTTGTTACGGGCAGATAAAGTTTGGGATTGGGCTTCTGGAAGCTCTGGTTGCCAGGGAGTACCTGGACTCGACATCTTATCCAGGTTCGTGAGAGTTGACAAGCATGTCAACCCTGCAAATCTGTTGCTGTGTACGGATGCAGCTATAATGAGCCTACGTTGTTAAGTTGAAGACAGCGTCTCTGCACCTTGGAGATAGACAAAGATCCACACCGCGAAGCGACGAGTTCCCGACTCATGAGAACTCCTCCCGCGCGTAATATGGTCTGCTTGTGGGGTGGGTAGTTGACAGTTGGCACAGAAATTGGGTATGACGCCAGTTTGCGACTTGATGTATGGTGGAAATGGAATTCCCGAGCGTGAGAAGAACCAAGGCGGACGTCGCTGCAATCCACGGCCTCCCTGTCATTCAACGGACAACTCGCCGCTAGTGAACGTTGGATGAGCTGAGTTGATACATTCCAAACCGAGAGCAACTACGTGTCGTGACCAGCTTCGCCTGGGTTTGCGCGGATTCCATTGCGGTTGACGATAAATGAGACCGAGTCACCTCGTTCTCGCACCGCGCTCTGCCAAGGAACTATTTGCAGCCGGTGTTTGGATATAAATTATTCGCAAAAGTGTATTCCGGATGGCATGCGAAGGGTTCTCGCCGGAAAGACCCTGAACTCTAGGCGGCGTGATTAGTTGAACACGTATAGCATCATTCTCAGAACCACTCAGTCAGAGAGAGTTTCTGTTCAACAACGGCATACAATAGGTAGTTGACATTGTGTGGAAATCCCCATCGTCGCTCTGCCCAGCCGGACGATTCGGCCGAACACAAGTCTCAGTGATGACACACTCAAGGTGACAGTGTGCCAAGTCTGCCAAGGCAGAGCAAGAACACCTTGACAAATGGAACAATCTGGCGTGATGATGACTTGGCTGCGACTGCAGAGACTTGATCATCATCAGAGTATGTGACTTAATTGTCGTGCATTCATACGAGGTGAATCTTACGAACTCATACTGTTCGGGTCATTCAGAAGAGCCCCTGTCTCGTTGAACAACTCACCATGGGGCAGAGTGCGACAGAGTCGGGTTTCGTGAACTGTATGGGAAGAACGGAGATGGCAAACAATGACACTTTGATAGAGTTTTGGAAAGCGGAGCAGAAAACCGCAGTTTGGTGGGATCCTGATGTTAATCATTTCCAAAATGTTCTCCTCGAGTTACAGTCATGGATAGAACTGTGTCGGGGTGGCGGTGGCGGTGACGGGACGTCTCAATGCTCCTGCTCTGCAAGTGCGATGACGTCTTGTCAAAAATCCGTCTCGGCGACTGTTCAAAATCCAAGGATGGCCTAAGCGTTCCAGGCGGTCGTGACGAAGGCACTGCGTTGTAGGAAATTGCGGGAAGGATTGATTCTCACTAATCATCCATGGATAAAGTATCACAGATGGTTGGAGTTGTTAGATTGGTTTCGGACTTGGGACTGTTGCTTAGATGAGCATAGCATGGTAAGGAGATAGGCGTGGCTAACGTTGATGATTACAATGATGTCGAAACAAAAGTAATAGCAATGACGATGACAATGACAATGAGGAGAACTACAATCTATAGCAGTAATATAATCGCAATTGAAAGCAAATGACTCCATTACCAGCCCAGATTGGATTGGCGGGACCAGCGAATTCTTCATCCATACCTTGCTCTCACGAGTTTTTACTGAGCTGAATCCTATTTGGCATCTCAGTACTTTATCGCAAGCCCAACAACTGCTATGATATCCAATGCATTCCTATTGCTTTTGTACCAAGAGCTTCGCAACTCACCCTAGAGATATCTTGCGAAGTCTCGACGCCCCTTTTCCTGCTGTGTTCAACCTGTTTCCTCCGCACTGACAACGTGAAAGCTGCGCTCACACATTATGAACAAGACCAACTAGCGATTGACATGCGATTTCATATATACCAGGATTCTAGTCTAGCTATCCGTCTGACCTCAAGTTTGTCCTGACCAACTAAGCCAGCTGGAATATCCTACGAATGTAACAATCCTCTTCTACTTTCTCTCGCGAGGAATTTGCGATCCATAGGATTTGCCTTAGGGTAGTAGTGTGTTTCATGCTTCGCAATGAGCGGACGGCCGGCCCGGTGGATCATACCAGAAGAATTTCCTTTCAGCTCACAAAAGGCACTGGGAACAGGAACATGCCGGACAAATGAAGGGTGTAATGATGATCAATGACTACTTTTGTATAATATCTGTATCCCATGCTCGGTTCGTCCTTACCCAAAACCAGAACGAAAAGAAAAGTCGTAAAAACAACCTGAGTGACGGTATCCATGATGGGGAAAGAGTGTAACAGACCCAACGCCATAAAAGCCGTCAATGAGGCACTTCTTCTTTCCCCCAGACTTCGCTTGAAGTCGCACCACACCCACGTTTATCTGTTTGAATTAAAACAGTTGTAATCTTCGTCGTCCCTTTTGTCTCCTTCTTTGTAGTCTTTTACTCTACTGCAGCAGTAACGCTTCGGTATTCAGCACACCGAACAAATTCTCAATTTCTCTCTCCACGTATTCCAACTCTTGAGCGACTTGCGCCGTCACCAATGTGTACGCGTACAACAGCGCGTAATCCTTCTCCTCGACGACGATATCGTCCTTACTGTTCCCGTTGCCATTAACGTTGCCAATGACGCTGGGGTCATCGCCACGAGGCGTGGATGGCTGGGTGGAAGGGTGATGTTCTTTTCGAAACTGGTAGATCTTGCCCAACAGCCGGTCCTTGTTGCCAATTACCGACGGGATGGCGTCGGTGAGCGGATATTCTAGCATTATCGAACTAGCAAGTACTTGGAATACGTGGCAGATACGGTCACAGAGCTGGGCGCGCTCTGGTGCCGTGTACTCAAGCAATGCACGCTCGCCATCGGATAGCTGACCGCGCCTTGAGGTGACTAGTCTCATGGCATGAAAGCCGTCAAGAATCTTGCTAGTAGACTGCATTATGCGGCCATATGCTGCATCGGGAAAAGGACCTCGAAGTTCGAATTCGCTCTTTGCGGCGTTACGCAAAGCCTCGAGTTTGGAAGCTGTGACATCGTTAGAGATGTATACATAGCAGGAAGGGGTCACATTTCCTCACCGTAACGCTGCAGGGCCTGCTCTTCTCCAGCCCTCATATACGACCTGGTGTTATCGCTTCGAAGCAGGATGGCCAGCGGCCCCCTCTTCCAGATGAGTCCGAGTTGAAGGTAGAGCACAGCGAGGCCCTCCTTGAACTTCTTTCGGCCCGATATAGGCCAGATCGCCCGACACACGAAGATGCCCCAGAGAATGCCGAGAGAGACTGCTATGAATCTGTGGTAGCAAATCTCGAACATCAAGGGGTTGGCACCGCCCTCATCGTCATCGTCATCATCCACCTTTTGTGACAACGAATAAGCATAGAGGACCGTGACGTTCCAAGCCAACAGTGTGATCCTCCCAAAAGGGGCGTTGTTTTTGACCAACATCATGTAGAAGCTGAAAAAGCTTACCATCCAGCCGAGGAAGGCAAGAACGACGCCGTTGCCTTGACTGATAGCCCAGGCCAACATCGCGAAAGAGACTCCGACAATGGTTCCAATGAATCTTGCGGTCCCTGTGGTGTTGGCCGCGCCGACGGTCATGGACACGACGATCATGAAGGACAGCAAACCCCATTCACCTCTCCAGTGTTGATACGTCTCTTTCGTCGCGGGAAGGAAGGCACACGCCGCCCAGGCCACGGCGCCGAAGCCAACCTTGACACCAAACCGAACTTCGAAAAAAATGTCAGTTGATCGTTGCTAGGTATAAAATTGTTGTCCAACTTACTGTCATCGCGATTCAGCACTCTCAGCAATCCCAGGATTTGTTGCGAAAGCATTCGAAGAATTGTACTCGTGTTTGGTGCAGCGTCCCAACTGAAGGTGTCCCTTCGCATGATCATGGTGTCTGGGATTCCTCTAGGCATGGCCGATTTCCTGATTGCTCGCACCGGTTGCTCAGTAGCATCCATTGGTTGTTGCAGCAAGCGCTCAGCATCCAAGTTATTTGGATCTGCTTCCCTTAGCTTTGCGGGAGACGACTTCAAATAGTTCCAGGGCTTGAGCCAGTCCCAACTGTGGGAGCCCAATTCCCGAGAATACTTCAGCTCTTCGAGAGCCGTCAGGTAGGCATCGATATCCTCGGCTACGTTCTGTAGGCTGAAACTGAAATGTCCGCACGCAGCAGCAACTTCCTCGATATCCGCCTGGATCTTCTCGGATCTTGAGCGCCCCAACTCAATGCTAGTGTACAGTTCTTGAAGCGCATTCGTCCTCGCGTGGTTGTACAAATTCATGGCGTCCTGCAGGCTGTGCTTAAAGTGCGGATTGACCGTGATTTTGGAATCTGCCCCAGCAGCGAAAGCTTGCTCTCTCAGGATCTCAGACAGTGTGTACGCCAAAGACTTCATCGATGGGCCTAACAATGAGATGAAGAGCTCGAAAATCTCGCCTGGCGAGCGGAATGGAGGCATAGGTAGTGAATGTTCCTCCGGTGATGCCTCCTCGTCATCAACATCATCCTCGGGCTCGTCGCCTTCGTCAATGGACGCCAAGGTAGCGAACCGATCCCGCGAACCGTTCAGATCTTGCGACATAGCCCGAGACAATGTCGGGGAATAGACTATGCTTCCTGGCGATAAGAGGCCGGCCATAGGATCCTGAGGAAGCTCCTTGAGAAGACTAAACTGCGTGTTGGCCGCACTCCTCAAGCCTCCAATAGCCTGGGACACAGATTCAAGCGACTTGAACAGCGCCTTTTCGAGTTCGTATATCTTCTCGCGTCCCAAAACCCAATGCTCCAGCTTCGATTCTCTCAGGCTTTTCGACATCTTAGCATGGATAGCCTTGTATTGCTTCACGACTTGGGCAAAGTCGCCAGACATGATTTCTCTCTCTGAGCCGTTCAGGAAGGCGCGGGTAATCATAGACAGCATATCGGCGAGCGACACAGCACCGTCGTTCAAGGAGGTCCGCAAAAGCGCCCTGGCCGAAACTCGCCATATCAACAGGTTAACCGCCACGGTAGTTGTGATGCCCATGGCCAACATCTTAAGAACTTGGACAATCTTAGCCTCGGAGAAATGCCCCTCGTGGATCGCTTCTTCCCTAGTGACAACGGAGATGATGGCAATTGAGGCAAGCGTACAGCCCACGTTGACCAAAGGGTTATTCAGCCTTTGCTTCACCCAACCGACGAAGCCTAGACCGCCGCCGATGCAGAAAGTCAGGATGAGGACGTGCGAGAACGGTATGAGCCCAAGCTTCCCTCCTACGAGGACTGAGAAGAGCATGGATATGACGGAGACAGCTTCGGCGTAGAGGACGGCAATAGTGGCAATGGCAACAGCCTCGACCATGGAACCCCACGTCCGACTTGCGTGGAAATAGACCGTCAAAGTCGCAACGACGTGTTTTCCGTCGGGCTTGCCCAAGAAGTTCGAGACGGGTGCGAGGAACGTCGCTAAACTAGCAATGAGGTATGCAACGGTGCACTTCACGACGCCCTTGCCCGCCGGGGACAGCAGCCAGTCCCAAAAGCGCGAGGCGGTGGTCCTGACATTGTGCCTGACAATTTTCAGAGACTCTCCGGTCGTTTCGGCGGTCAGGAGAGATCGATAGCCGTCTACTTCGGGCTGAGGAATTTCGACGCTCGACCCTCGCAGGGAGAACTGGCGGCGGCTGCGTTCGCCGGTGCCTGCAACGATGAAGGTGCCATTTCGGAGCTTCTGGAGGTCTCATCGCATCGTCAGCTTCAATCTGCAAGGGCTCTCCGGTCAGAGTCTGTGGAACGAAGGTCTACCAACGTTTCGCTTGGAAGGCCGCCTAGGAGGCCATTGGGTATAGGTGGCCGGCGAGCTCATCACGGTTGGGTGTTGCGTACCACCCAAAAGCCCAGCCGTGAAGAACCGGTCGTGGAATTGCACTCAGCGCAGGCTTTGGGGAGCTGTTTTAAAAGCCCGGTCGATGATTTTCCAGGTTCTGGAATGTCAGGAGGCATAGCCAAGGAAGATGCGTCCCCGGATTGATTCCAGTATTAAATAAGCGATAAAGATAATAGGTGCCCGAAGCAGCTTGCGCCAAAGTCGCTATCAGCTCCCACCTCCTGCCAGCTGCACACGCGACCAAGGTTTGTTTGGTCTGGAACCAAAGGGAAAGTTGCGGTAGCAGCAGCTTCCCACTGGCCGTGAGCCTGGAGAAGCTCGCGTCAACCATTCAGACTCCACTGACCCATGTTACCTGCACTGCCCAGGGTCCTGCGATGTGACACTGGCCAATGACGCTGTACCTTGTTCCCACTCGGGTCTTCCGTGCTGTTCTTACCTAGCGTGGGGGTTTTGCGTACTTGACAGTCCCAACCTACAGGTATGGAAGGTAGTTCCCCAGGTTGCACGCATTCAGCAAACGGCAAGATACGTACCGACAAACCAAACTGCCGTCTAAGTTGGGTACGCCTTCGGACCAGGCAAAAGACCCTTTCAACTACGAGATATCGCAACATCGCAAGCTGGAGTAATTTCGCATCTCACCTGATCGGCTTGGTCATCCTGACTCGAAGCCGCTTGCAACACGCAAAAAGACTCTCTAATGAAAAGGTTTATCCCCAGAATGGCTGGCATCACTCCCCGCCGGTTCGCCCCGTTGAAGGAAGGGGCCGCGGCCAACTCAAACGCCGCTCGACTAAAAGGCATTGTCTTTGACGTCGATGGAACACTATGGTATGTACTTGCGAAAAGCTTGCTTCTCACAGCATGGTTTTTGTCGTTGAGAATTCTTCGTATCCACGATGGGTTGTACATTCTCTCTCCACCCGTTTCCCGTGCTCTGTTTGATCTCGATGTGTTCAGTGGCTTGCTACATCCTCGAACATGAACACCTTTTTTTTAAGCTGAAGTAGTCAACTAACAAGTGTGACAGTGAACCTCAAACGTACATGTTCAAAGAGATGCGTGATGCCCTCAATATCACAAAATCCGTCGATATCCTTGACCACATTTACTCCCTGCCGACCCCCGAGGACCAGGAAACCGCAATGGAGTCCATCCGTCAAATTGAGCGCACGGCTATGGCATCGCAAGTCGCACAGCCGGGCCTCGTCGAGCTAATGTCGTATCTCGACGGTCGCGGCGTTCGCAAGGGCATCTGTACCCGTAATTTCGATGCCCCCGTTGCCCACCTCCTCAGCAAGTTTCTAGAGGGCTCCGTCTTCGAGCCCATCGTCACCCGCGACTTTCGCCCGCCGAAACCTGATCCCGCCGGTATTCTGCACATTGCCAGGAGCTGGGGGCTGATCAAGGGCGCACCCGCGACGACTGAGAATGGTGCTGAACCCCAGGGGGATGGGAGCGGATTGATCATGGTTGGAGATTCGATTGATGACATGACGGCTGGCCGGAGAGCCGGTGCGGCGACGGTGCTCCTTGCAAACGATGTTAATGTGCACTTGGTGGATCATGAGCATACGGATCTGGTTGTCCGACGACTGGATGAGTTGATCCCAATTCTTGAAGAGGGATTCAGGAGCAGAGAGGTCGGGTCTGCATGAACACTCCTGTTATCATCTAAGCCAATCACCAGATTTGGGGCTCGTACTTCGTGCAGCAAGTAAAAGTCACATGCGTCGGAGCAGATAGCTGTTATCTCAAGCGTTCGACACTTTGTCTAGATAGCATGTACGCCTACAATGAAACCATCCTCCAAGCTTGCTACATACATGATTCCTTACGTGGGAATTTGACAAAATTCCTCCCGTCCAGATCTCGGTTGATCGACGCCACTCTGTCCAAGCTTTCTAAAGGCTTTTAACCATCGGGCATCTTACAATAGACGACCGAGTTTGCTAGAGGATAATACCAATACATGCGCCGATTAATGCAGAGAAAAGAGAGCGGGAATTCTTTCGTGGCCGGACAGAGCCAATGGCCGTCGGGTTTTAGTGATCGGAGTTTTATTTGGTTGAGGTTTGTCGCTTTTTCTTCAGATGAACGGGTCTTCGAGGCCAATAACATTGTCTACCCGCGACTTTCGGCGATCTTTGACGCCAGGCTCTGGGGGGCGACGAGAAAGGTAGATCGGAGCCGAGGCGAGTGGTCGTTCTACCCGGTCGTCAGGACCCGACCGGGAAGCCGTCTGCATAGACACACTGCATGGTCTGGGACCCTGATCGAAAGCTGATTCGAGATGCTGCAGCGAGACAGCGCGCTCTGGCGCTCTATTATGTTGCATTCCCGTTTGGTGTGCTCGACGGTGCGCGCTGTGGCTGTAATTGGAGCCTTCCTGCGACTAGTTGGAAGTGCCGTTATACACATCACTCGCGTAGCTCCGGGGAGCAGGGGGCATGCCGAAAGTGGCTTGCCTTCTGTTCTCCCGCCTCGTGTCATCTGGCGTTCCCTTTCGAGGGGGAGCTGGTGGCAAGGGACCTCCAGGGGCTGGACGAACAGGGAGGCTGAATGACGCGGCATTGGCGCTCACCGGTCCAGCGCTGTTGGGGTATTCGCCAGCCTTGGGTATCGAGTTCGTGGTTACAATCCTCGGTGCCATGCCAGGGTGTCCAATAGCAGGCTGACGGCTACTGATGGCGTTGATACCGTTACGGGTGGGAGAGCGATTGGAATGGGTAGCGGGTTCGCGGGGGGATATGATACCAGCTCCTGCGATGGGAATCTCTCCTGATGTCGGCGTGTCGAGGGAACGCTCGTTGTTAGATCCACCCTGATAAGTCGGAGAATCGCTAGAGTTCAGCAAATCGCGAGTCGCAGGGGAGAGCTGAGGAGCGAGGTGGGACTTTCGGTTGTCTCTCTCCATCAAACCGACTGCCCATTCTCTCAAATCCACAGGCGTTCTCTTGGCAGCCTGGACAAAGGGATCGCGGTCCTGGGGAGGAAACATCAGTCCTTGAATTTGACGAGACACGAACCAAACTTACAAAAAGCTCCTGAGGGGTAGGACGCTCGTCAGGATTCTTGAACAAACACTTCTGAATCATGTCTTCCAAAATGGAAGGGAAAGCATCGCTCTTGGGTAACTTAGGCGCAGGTTCGTGGACAATCTGCTGCAACAGATCCAAAATGCCGGCAGGTGCACACTCGCCGTCAGAAAGCTGCTCGCTGGCGTTGAAGGGGAATTTTCCAATGGCGAGCTCCATGATACTCAGACCGAAACTCCAAACATCCGACTTGACAGTGTATTTCTCTCCCTGAATACGCTCGGGGGCCATGTATGTCGACGTTCCCACGAAGGTATCTGCGACGGAGTTGATAAGTTCGCCGGACACGCCGAAATCGCAAAGTTTGATATTTCCTCTAGAGTTGACCAAGATATTGGACGGCTTGATGTCACGGTGCATGATGTGATGCTTTGAGTAGAGATAGGTTAGGCCGCCAAGCGTAGCAACAGCAATTTTGCCGAGAACATCGACTCGGACTGGACCAAAGACTCTCGAGACTCGGTCCAGGGAGCTACAAGGAGTTAGCCGTAAGTTTATCCTGTCTGGCTTCGAATCTTACCCGACGTCCATGTATTCCATGCACATGATGACATCGTTATGAGGGTTTAGGAACGCGCCGTAGAAATTTACGATGTACTCCGACGAGCAGCCGTGCATAATCTGGAGTTCACGGACGATGCGCTTGCGCATCTCTTTCTTGGCTTCCACGTGGATGACCTGGAGATGTCAATGAATATCTCGCCTAGTATGCGCACGTAGAGAATTACTAACCTTGCGAGCCATGACAGTCCCGGTCAAAACATGCTTGACTTTGCTAACGGTGCCTCCATTTCCGGAACCGAGCTCCTTCAAGATCTCAAGGTCCTCTGGCCGCAAGTCCAGCTTGTATTCGATGCCAATTTCCAGCTGCGCTGACTGTTCACCTCCGTCCTTATCGCGAGGATCGTAGCCATGTTTGCTGGTCTCGGCGGTCGGCGGGGGCTTCGGAGCAGCAGGCGTCAGGGCGAGACCCTTGACGTTCTTACGCTTCATTGATCTGGGCGCGAAAGGGTCGGCCATGTTGGGCGAGGTAACCCCGTGATGGATGCTCGATTGACAATGGATCCGAAGCTGGACTGTGACCAGCGAGTGTTACGACGAAAGGGGCGTTAGCATGCCCTTTGGACGTTACTGTGGATGTAAACCCAACGAAGAGCCAACCTGGAGAACCGTCGGAGCTTTCCTATTGTAGTTTAACGGCTCAGCAGTCGGGGAAAGCCGTAGGCGTGCGTTGCGACGCAGTCGTGTAACAGTGTGGCGGGAAGGTGGCTCGCTTTCGCGGGAATGACCAGATCAACTGAGCGCCTCGTGTGGCGGGAAACTGAGCGGTTGTCCGTGGTCGCGGAGGAAATCGCAGCGATCAGGTGACGGCCGAGAGTGAAGATAGCAGTCTGGCGGGTGAGCGACAAAGGATAATGCTGTCGCGAACACGCAGTGCCGAAGGGTAGGTTTAATATCAACAAGTGGATCGGGACGATGGAAGGTATCCGAGGTCGATGACAGCCTACAGAAAGGGGGAAAGAGGGGCGTAGATGGCTCGAAATTTGTCGGTGTGAGTGTCCCTCGATGGTGTTCCGTCCCGTTTCGGCCAGGGTGGGGTTGAACGGTAGGGAGGCGACTCCGAGAAATAGCGAGGGGGAAGGGGAGGCGAGCAGGAAATAAGTAACGTCCTCCGTGGTCTTGGGATTGAATAAATGAGAGACCTCGTAGAAGTAAATGAGGTTGCCCTCGATAGCAAAATATGTGGTGCGTGGGTCGGGCTTGGTTGGTGAAGAGTAGATGGAGAGGGAGGGGAGGGGGGATGGGGAAAAATAGATGAAAGTACACAGCAGAAACAGACTACGGAAACAGAAGCAGAAGTGAAGGGAAGGGAAGGCGAGGGGAAAAAACACTGGTCAGGTCCAGGTTCCGTCAGGTCTTCGATGGTGTGTGGTTGACACACTCATAAACATCCAGTCAGTGAGTACGGAGGAAGCGAGTACAAGTGCAGATGCAAGCGCAGGCTCACTAAGGTAGGTAGGTACCTCAGGTACCTCACCTGTGAGGTGCCTTGGATGCTGGTGCAGATTCCAAGTGCAGCCCATCGCATTGCGAAGTGAATGCATCCCGCTAGAGAGAGCCACGGTCCAGTCCGGCCCCGTCCACTTAGTCTATCTTGTAACGTACTTAATGTCGAGACACTGGTCCCCAGCAGGCATGGTCAACAAATCAGCGCTCAGGAAGGGCTTCGGATCACAGAGCGGTTGCTGTGTCTTTCCAAGACCAGACCCTGAACATCCTGGGAACAGGGTTTCGCAGGCCATGTCAGCAACAAGACTTGCAACCGGCCATGATGTACTACAGTACCTTCTTCTGGTGCCTTTGGCCAACCCGCTATGTTCAGCCACAAAAGGGTAATTACACTTTCACACACAAATGTACCTTACCTTACCTAGGTACTTCAGTAAGGAAGGTGATTGAATGACGGACGGGAGCCCGTGGTTTGCAAGTGACTAAGGCACCTTAAATCTTGGTGCCTTATCTGTCTGCTGGATGCTCAAAAGCTCACCTCATGCTGCTGAAATGCGGAACACGCCAACTATACGCTTCGTAGATTTTCGAATTCTACCTAGAGACCATAGCTGGCTGGGCAACAAACCCTCCCGTTTGTCTGCCTCAAGCTGCTGCCATCGCTTTCTTTTCTTTGCGGCGACGGCGGATGCAATAAATTCTCCAACTAGGTCGGATACTTTAGCATCAGTTCCAACGGGCTACAGCCCAGCACTAGACCGGGCCGGTCGGGTGTTTTAGAGGCGTTGAGACCCAGCCCCTAGAACGTCTTGGTAAGGAATGGGGCGGTATGGAGGTACCTAACTTGAGGCACGTTTTAGGGCCACTGTAGCAGCCCAACGCCTGAATCTCTAGGGGGCCCTTGTAGACTCGTGGAGACACTACCTATGCCTACCTTAGGTACTTACCTGACGGGGAACATGGAAGCTCTGCTCTATTGCACTTCTCTACGAAGTACCCTCTTGCCTTGAAGCTCGTCTTCCTAATTCTTCATGCCTCCTTTTCGGGTAGAACTTCAGCGACCAATCTTTGTAAGTTGACCGATGACCGTCGCACCCTCGACACATCCAGTTCAGCCAGTCAGCTTGACAGCGCCAGCAGCTTGCCTCGGATTGGGTTGAGACACCCGGAAACCACCCCCGGCCGCATCAATCCATCTCCTACCAGTCTTCTGCAACATCGTCGCTAGTATCCTGTTGGCCATCCGAATGGAACATGGCAAACACCCGGTCACAGCAAGCTCAACGCAGAAGCCAGAAGCCGGAAGACTCAAGAACCCTCATGTTGCGCTAACGAGATACTTGCGCCCCATATCTCGTCTAATAATATCCCACATTGTTCAGACACCAAAAGCATCCATCCATGATCGGCTTTCTTTCACACTTCAGTCCAGTCCAATCCCCTTAACGTCTGCATCACCCTCTCCGCGTACCACACCAGCGTTGTGGCCTCAGATAGGGGCATGGTCATCCGTAAATCAGCTTAGGACCGTCAGACGGGTGCAATGAATCGCTTAGAGCCAACGACGAGAATGAAAATTCCACTTCTCCCGCAACGGATCCTTGATTCGCAAAACGGGCTGGTGTCTCAGTGTCTTGCCGCCCGCCCTCATTGGCCCCTCAGACCCCAACCATTCTGTACGCCTGTGTGTCTTGCCTGCTTCCCGACAGGCTCCATCTGGCGCGCCCAAGCGCGAGAACGTGCAATCGCTGGCGGCATGATGGATCCGTGGCTCGCTAGCTGTTGCTGGTAGTAAAGCGCTTCCCCGTCAAGGCGCTGTCTGTGTCATGTTGATAGCCAGGGCCAGATGCTCTCGTCGACCTTGTTTGCCTGTCTTGCCATGATGCTTCCTGACCATGAACTCGAAACAGCTTCATCGACTCCTTGAGACCTAGACGGCCATGACGACAGCCAGTTCGATGCTGCCGAGAGCCAGAACAAGGCGCGAAAAGCATGTCATCGATTCCGTACCAAGCATATCGGCCCAAACCCTTTCGTTTTTGGAACTTTTCCTGCTCGCAACAGCAATGCTCGTCTGATAGATGCACTCGTATTTGCTGCGCATTGCTACCCTGTTGCCGCTGCCCGCAATCAGGAGGACTTGCTGACTTGAGTAAGCTCGTCAATATTCTAAATGATCTCCTGTCCATTTCGATATTGCACCCTGTAGCCCTGCCCCTGGGCAAGATGTCCAGAACCTAGATTCATAAGCTAACTAGGCTCTCTTGAGCGGCAGGGAGAGTAGTGGGTAAGAAGTAAGCTGGGGTAGCTGGTCTTCGAAAATCTGCCTAGGATTCACACACAGCCAACATTGCAGGGGTAGATGCAGTCGCCGCACGTGGTTGCGGATGGAAGGAATCGAAGACTTTCGGATAAACTAATAAGATATAGTAGAAGAGAGGTCCATTTGTCGGAAGCCGGATAAACCACGACTCGATCCCCGGCGCGAGGCTGAGGCAGGGTTCCAAAGGTGCAAATGCTCGCTACGCTTTTCTCAGCTTATATAAAGCAAAGCACTACTTTTTTAGGCTAGAGTAAGCAAATTTCGCTTACTATAGTAATCTCTATATAAACTAAAATTAATTAGCTCTAAACGAACTCTAAGTTAAGGGCTAGGGCTTCTCCCATATACGAGTTAAGAATATCCCTCTCTAATTATACTAACTCCTCCTCTATAAGAGACTCCTACGTTACTTATAGTAATAGCTATAAATACCCTCCCTCCTAGGCGCGTAGCTATTTAAGTACTTAACTATTTATATATATAAATATAAGCCTATTAGTAATCTCGGGAGCTAATTGATTATAAGCTAAATTATATATAAAATTAAGTACTAAAAAGCTTCTCTCTAATAGGACTGAAGTTATAATATAGCTTAGTATTTATAGCGCTAATAGGGCTAGTTTTAAGTTCTAGACTTATATATACTTCTACGCTATAAGTAGGCTCTGCGCGGGCGCTTAAAAAGGGGTTATTAAGTTAAATAATAGGCCTATAACTATATAAAGGTCGAGGATCTTAATATAATAGGCGTTATAGTAAGTAGTAGTTAGGGTAAATCTCTCTAGCTAATTGAATATAACTACCTACTTATTATCGCTATATATACGCTACGTATTAGAAGGTAGGAGGGCAGACGTAATAACGTTAATATTAGTAATTTATTTTACCTAGTAGGCGTTAAATACTCTAAATATCTCTACCTAGTCGACTTAGTACGTATTAGTAGCGCGGCGCGCCTCGTAATAATACTAAATACCCTCCTAATAAGTAAGTATATAACTAGCATAGGATTAATTAGTTTCTAACGTCTTAATAGCCTTATTAATAGGTCTAAGTAGGTCGATAAGAGTCTCTACGCGGAGCTAGAAAAATTTATTACTAATAATACTAATTAGTATAGTAATACTACTAGTATTACTATCCCTTATAATAGAGCCTCGCTAGCTAGTAATATTATCGAGGTAGATATAGTTAAGGAGGGTACCCTTTAAACGGAATACTAATAATAAGTAACGCTCTATACTTCCCTATTGGATAAAAGAGGAAGTAAGTAGGGCTTTAGGCTTGCTATAAATAGCAACTTAGAGTCGCTAAAGTCGGGCTAATTATAACTATGAGGTATAGAAGTAACTAATAATACTTAAGGCCTTCTTAACGATTAGTTACTATAGAGATAGCTTTATAATATCGCTAATAAGAAGGTTTAGCCTATAGGAGTCGTAGAGAATAGGAATAATATACTTAAGGCCTAGTTAACGAGCAATCTCTTAGTATAAAGCTTTTATAGTACTATTTATATTAGTTATAAAGCTATTAATCTACTTAAGGTTAGGAATACCCTTAACTATAGAGATCTCTTTAAGGATAGGAAGGAGCTCTTAGGTACTCTACGTTATACTATAGGAGTAGTTAGTAGTTACCTATATACGCTAGAAGAAGGCAGTACTACTAGGTATTATAATAGAGATGTTAATAATATAATTATTAGCGTTATCTTTAGAGCTATTAAAAGTTATATTTATATAGGGCGAAGCTTTAATAATAGCCTTAACTTTATAGTAGTAATCGTTATAAATACGAGGTAAATATACCTCGCGGAGGCTATATAATAATAGTAGCTTCTAGCTAGGTCGAAGTAGCGTAGT
The DNA here is from genome assembly GCA_036785755.1 of Colletotrichum ledebouriae. Taxonomy (NCBI): domain Eukaryota; kingdom Fungi; phylum Ascomycota; class Sordariomycetes; order Glomerellales; family Glomerellaceae; genus Colletotrichum; species Colletotrichum ledebouriae. The sequence continues at coordinate 132,931 of JAVHLU010000025.1, forward strand.
TAAGTCGTAGGTCTAGTCGTCTTTATAGAAGGTAAAGGGGCGACTATTAGCAAAGATAGAAAGAGTAGCGTAATAGTTTAGCTGGTCTATTAGGTCTCTAAAGGTATCGTTAACTATAACTATAGTAGTAAGGGTAGCTATAATTAGTAGTTAGGTGCGGGTTTAGTATTTAAGGTATTATAGGTAGTAATTAAGATGCTTCCTCTACCGAGAGATACTAACTATAGTAACCTAGCCGTAGTATTTATACTACTCTTTTTAGTCCTTATCGTTATAATTATAATATAGGCGAAACGACTACTTAACGATAGTAGTTTTAAGGCTTCTTAAAGCTATCGCGACGTTATTAGCGATAATAATAATAATAGCAGAGCGTTATTAGCGATAATAATAATAGTAGCAGAGGTAGTATTATAGGAGGGAAAAAAGAGCTCAAAAGTTAGCCTAACTGCGATTATTAGGTTAGGTTAGCCTTACGCTAGCCTAATTAGGCTTAGTTTAGTATAATATCACGCTTTTATCGCTTTTTTGGGCTAATACAAAAGCACTGCTTTTTTAGGCCAAAGCAGAAAAACTCGGAACCCTGGGCTGAGGTCTAGCGAGCGAGGCGCAAGCAGGGGGGGTCCAAGCTTCCAATTATTCCCAGTGCAGCGGCGAGTGAAATTTGTCTAGCTAGGGGCGCATCTCCTCAACCGCTGGCCATTTTCTTTCAGTAGCCATCTCAATTTTCCGTGTTCTCTCCCACCACCCACAGTAGTCCTTGGCTACTTCTTTTCTGAATCGAGTTTCGACCGGTCACTCTGCCGTCAGCGATCGCATCACGCCGAACTACAGCAATCACGACGTGACCTCCACACGCGGCGCGACTTCTCTCACGGGCAACTTCAAAATGAGCAACTCAATGCGTGATTTCGTTGACGGCGAAGCCGAGCTCGATGACGAAGATGAGGAGTCCTTGGACGAAGATGCCGAACCCGTCAACCGTAGACGGAACCTCGCCCCTGAGGATTCTTCTGAAGAGGAAGAAGACGACGACGATGAGGAGGAAGCGCGGAAGGTAGGCGCGACCTTTCATCCTGTTCAGTAAAAGCTCGCTTACATTATTGGATAAACAGATCCGCGAAGGCTTCATCGTCGACGAAGATGAGGAAGAGGGCGAGGAATCGGACGGACAAGAGCGGGCAATCAAGCGAAAACGCGAGCATCGCGACAGAGAAGAAGAAGAGCAGCTGGACGAGGACGACTTGGAGCTCATTGGAGAGCAAATAGAGCGTCGAGCACCAACACAGGTACGAATCCTGTTGCGATACGCATGCGACATCTAGCTAACTGGTCGTACAGCCGAAGTTCAAGCGCTTGAAACGCGGACACCGAGACGAGGATGACCGAGGCCCTGAGCGACGAGGATTGGAAGACATGTTTTCGGACGAGGATGAGGAAGCCAATGAACAGAGACACTATGGCCGAACGAATTATCGTACCCAGGCCGACGAGTTTGACGACTTTATTGAAGAGGACTTCCCCGAGGACGAGGACGAACGAGCTCGTCAGCTTGAAGATGCCGAGGTGGCACGACCACGCGAGAAGGGCGTGGGAGGTGTTGTGGACACTACTGGTCTGGACAAGGATGCTCTGGAGGATATGGAGGCCATCTTTGGCAACGGAGAAGACTACGACTGGGCGCTGCAACTGGAAGACGAAGAGGAAGACAGAGAGCGTGAAGAGCAGGCTATTGAGCTCAAGGATGTTTTCGAGCCGTCGCAGCTGAAGGAGAAACTTCTCACCGACGAAGACAACCAAATTCGATTTACCGACGAGCCCGAGAGATTCCAATTGGATCGGAAGCCTTTCAAGCAACTTCAAATCACCGCTGAACAGTTCAAGGAGGAGGCTCGATGGATTGCCGCTCTCATGTGGCCCAAAAAGTTGCTTCAATCGGAACTCCATGGCCCCTTCACCAAAGCTATTGGCAAAGTCTTGGAATTCTTCGTCGTCGACGAAGTTGAGGTGCCCTACGTTTTCCAGCACCGCAAAGACTACCTTATCCACGCCAAGAAGACGAAGAACCCCGATCATCGCGACGACCCCGATGCCCCCGAGTACATTGTCAGTGCAGACAAACTGCTGACTCAGGATGACCTGTGGCGTATCCTCGAGCTCGACATCAAGTTCCGATCCCTAATTGAGAAGCGAAATGCGCTAGAGAAGACCTTTGAGAGCCTCAAGTCCTCATCCGCCATTAACGACGATGTTTTGACGGACATGACTTCCCAGGCCGCCACTATGGAGGAACTGCAAGATCTCCAAGATTACATGCACTTCCAATACAATGCCGAGTTGAAGGATCTGTCTGCAGTCAATGGAAATGGCAACCAGATGAAGCGTCCAGGCTCCAAGTCGAATCTGTTCGATCGGATGCGCAGGAGCAAGGCGGCCGCGTTTGTCCGCGCCTACGGTATTACCCCTGATCGTTTCGCCCAAAACGCATTGCGAGAGGGCAACAAGGTGTTCCCTGAGGACCCAAGCCAATTGCCTGACGATCTCGCCGATTCTCTCACCGATGACGAGTTCCAAACTGGCGACACGGTCATGTTCGCCGCTCGACAAATGTACTCCGAGGAGCTTTTTGTCAATCCCCGAATGAGGAAACACTTCCGAGTCAACTATTACCAGATGGGTGAAATCAGCTGTCGGAGAACGGAGAAGGGCTTGAAGAAGATTGACGAATCGCACCCATTCTACGAAGTCAAGTACCTCATCAACCAGACCATCGCAGACGTGGCCCGTCAGCCGGAACTATACCTCAAGATGATGAAGGCTGAGGAAGAGGGCCTCATTGAGGTCAAACTTACGTTGGAGAACGAAGATGGTTTCAAGCGGCAACTGCGCCAAGAGTTTATTTCGGACAACTACAGTGAAATTGCGGATCGCTGGAATGACGAGCGCCAAAAAGTCCTCGACCTCGTCGTGCCCCGTCTTTCAAAGGTCATCGCAAAGGGCGTCAAGGAATCGCTTCGCACAGCATGCCAAGAGGAGGTACTCAAAGCCTGCCGCGAGGAGTACTCCAAGAGGTTGGATCAAGCACCATATAAGCCGAAGGGCATGATTCTTGGAACTGTGCCTCGCATCATCACCCTTTCCAACGGTATGGGCGACCCTGCTCGCGAAGCAACCTCCTGGGTGTCTGTTGAGGAAGACGGTCGTGTGATTGAGCAGGGAAAGCTTGGCAATCTTGCGCGCGACGACGCTGCTCGTGCGGATTTCGTCGACATTGTCAATAGACGCCGCCCTGATGCCATTGGTGTCAGTGGTTGGTCCGCAGACACCCAGAAGCTCGTCAGGGACCTTGAAGGTCTCATCAGCGAAAAGGGCCTGATGGGCCCTGAATTTGAAGACCCTGAACTCAACGAGTACAGAACTGAGCCTCTTGAAGTCATCATTGTGAATGACGAGGTTGCTCGCCTCTACAAGGACAGCCCTCGAGCAGTCGCTGAACACCCCACCCTCAGCTCTCTCACAAGATACTGCATTGCTCTGGCACATTACATGCAGAACCCCTTGAAGGAGTATGCAGCTCTGGGCAAAGACATTGCGTCGTTGGCTTTCCATCCTTGTCAAAATCTCCTTCCCCAAGAGAAGCTGCTTAAGCACCTGGAGTCAGCCATGGTCGACATGGTCAACCTCTGCGGTGTTAATATCAACGAGGCGGTTGGCGACTCGTACACGGCGAACCTGCTACCGTACGTTGCAGGTCTTGGTCCACGAAAGGCCACCAGCGTCATCAAGGCTATCAATGCCAACGGTGGGGCTGTCGGCAGCAGAGACGAGCTGGTCGGTGACCCTGACAGTGGAAAGTTACCTGTCGTAGGCCCCAGAGTTTGGAACAACTGCGCTAGTTTCTTGTTCATCGATTACGACGCGACAAACCCTGCGTCCGACCCTCTCGACAACACTCGTGTTCATCCCGAGGACTATGAACTTGGTCGCAAGATGGCAGCCGATGCGTTGGAACTCGACGAGGAAGACGTTAAAGCCGAAACAGATCACAATGGTCCCGGAGCCATCGTTCGGAAATTGTTCAAGGAGGATGAGCAGGAGAAGGTCAATGAGCTCATTCTGGAAGAATACGCCGAGCAACTCGAGCGGAACTACAGCCAGAGGAAGCGCGCCACTCTCGAGACCATTCGAGCCGAACTGCAAGCTCCGTATGAAGAACTTCGCCGGAACTTCGCCACTCTCGGTGCAAACGAGATCTTCACCATGTTTACTGGTGAGACGAAGGACACCCTGGCCCAAGGCATGATTATTCCGGTCAACATTCGCATCGTGAAGGACGACTTCGCGATTGTGAAGCTGGATTGCGGCATTGAAGGACGCATCGAGTCGCACGATGGCCCCGATGGCGTGCGAGTCAGAGGTCTGCTCTCGACCGGTCAGACGGTGCAAGCCAAGGTACTTGATGTGAATTACAAGGACTTTATCGCCAAGCTTTCTGCCAGAGAAGCAGAGGTCAAGCGCCCTTACAAGCGCCAGCTCTACCGTGGCCATGGGCAGTGGGATGACAGACTCGAGGCGGCCGATAAGGAAGAGCTCCGCGAGAAAGACAAAACCACTGGCCGCACCCAAAGAGTCATCAAGCATCCCATGTTCAAGCCATTCAACGGCTTGGAGGCGGAGCAATGGCTGGGCACACAACCAGCTGGAGAAGTCATCATCCGTCCCTCTTCGAAGGGTAACGATCATCTGGCTATCACCTGGAAGGTCGCCGACGGTGTCTTCCAGCACGTCGATGTACTAGAGCTGCAGAAGGAAAACGAGTTCTCCGTCGGCAAGCTGCTGAGGGTGGGCGGAAAGCTCACCTATAAGGATCTCGACGAACTGATCCACGAGCACATTGAAGCCATGTCTAGAAAAGTGGACGAGATGATGCAGCACGAGAAGTTTGAGAAGCGATCCAAACCGGACCTCGGTATGTTGTCCCACACCCACTTGCCCCCCCTCCAAGTTATTTATATCACCGACGAGAAAGAAGATTCGGATGAATTAATACGTTTCATGCAGAGAAATGGCTTACAACGTATATTGACGCCAACCCCAACCGCTCCGCCTACGCCTTCTGCATCGACACAAAGCACCCGGGCTATTTCTGGCTGTGCTTCAAGGCGAGCCGTTCGTCGCGAGTTAACTCGTGGCCCGTGCGCGTCATCCCCGGCGGCTTCGAGCTGCTGAAGCAGGCCTACCCCGACATGAGAGCGCTCTGCAACGGCTTCAAGATCCGCTACCAGACGGAGATCACCAAGATGCAGAAGGGCGGCGGTAGATAGGCTCCCCCTCGCTCCGGTCCTAGGGGTGGTTCTTCTCGCGACGGATCCGTCAATGTCGGCAGCTACTACTGACCTAGAGCGGACGACGGAAAGCTTTTGCTGGCGGTGAAAGAATGGGGGAGATATACGGACTTAATATCACAAAAACTACCTCCAGTGCAAGGAGGAAATGGGACAGCATGGAATACGGAGGAGCGGAGCAGGCTGCTTCGTTTTGGACTTTCTCTTTTCCCTGGAGCTCCCGCCAGGTTTTAACATGACGTTACGTCACAGAAGGGAGGATGCGGAGGGGGGTAAAAGTGGAAGATGGCAAGGCAAGTAGCAGTCGTGTAAAAAGTATTATTAACTAAAATGCTCAGAATAGTTTCAGGGCCATGGACAAAAAAAAATTGGACTCGGTCAAAGGTATAATACATACCTTCGCATTTCCAAGTCATGGCAAGTAGTAAAAGAATAAGAAGACGACGACATCATGTTTGCAACGCTATTGTTGAGACACGGAGTAGGGCGTTGTGGGACGTCCAGCGTCGAGGCCGCAGCATACTGCGGTTTGCGGAAAACATGGTGACTGATGTGAAGACCCCAGACCCGAGGCAAGATGAAGACAACCATGTTACTTTACGACGAAAGGTAGCAAGGCTACATCACATCGTGGATGAATCGAGAAAGGGATTATCCATAATTCCTTGATTAATAAGAAAGCTGTCTTACCCGGCGCCCTGCAGCTCGCAGGCCCGCGGACCCGTCTTCACCAAGACCCTTCATTTCGACCCAAGACGCCTGCACGCAATTTTGATACATTGATAGACAAGAAAAAACACTTGCTCAACTGGAAGGGGCCACTTCCGTCTGCGTCTGCGGTCCGCAAATGGGTGATATCATGCCTCTCGGGGCGGTAGAGGCGTTTCAATGCTTTCTCTTCTTGCGACCGCGGCTCTCGTCGTCGTCCAGGTTGCTGTCGCGGTCACGCTTCTTGGCCTTGGCCTCGAGCTCGTCCCAGTCTTCACCCTCATCCTCGTCACTCATCTCGGCGTCGTCCTCCTCATCAGATACATTAGAGCCAAAGTCAGAGTCCTCCTCACTAGACTCGGACGCCTCGTCGAGCTCATCATCGTCAATTTCAAAGTTACTCTCTTCCTCATCCTCATCACCGGCGCCCTCGTCATCAGACTCGGCCTGGAGAAATGACCAGCCACCGTCAATGAAGAACTGGTGGGTATCGGCGGTGACCGTCTTCATGATGGTTGGCCAGTTCAGGTTCAGGGGACCCTCTGAGTAAGCAATGTCTGATGAGTCCAGGAATTCCTTTACATGGTCCAAAAACTCGACAGGTATGGTGTTGACGTGGTATGGTGGACGGGTGAAGTCTTTGAAGACAAATACAAGATCGAAGTTCTTGAGACCAAACTGGACACGTTCCAAGTGCGCGACTTCGATGTCATCCAGAGTGATGACCATGAAGGGCGGCTCAACAACCTGGATCAAGCACTCCGTCGTGGGCTGGATGAATACGTTGCTGCGGAACGGGACACCGTGAAAGCCAAGGTCTCTGATGGGTACGTCCACCTCAAGACCTTCGTTTTTGCCAGCCTCGGCGATCTTCTGGGCGAAGCCCTGGAACAGGCGGTCAAGCTCTGCGCGGCGACGCCGCTCTTCCTGCTCCTGTTCGAACTCATCCTCGTCACCATAACGGTACTTTCTTTTGCGGTTGCCCGTCTCATCGAACTGAATATCCGTCGCCTCACGGTAGAACTGGACGTCCTTGGTCTTCTTTTTGTTGGCGACCATGATGGGATCCTTCAGGTGAATGTGAATGATGACAATCAACTCGTGCTGGCATGGCTGGAAGAAAATATGGCGGACGTTCGAGAAAAGTATGTCGACTCGTTGTTGAGTGCTCAAGGGCGATTGGTAGCGGATACCGTTCTGGTGGATTTCCACCTTACCAGGAACTCGCTTGCCCTCCATCGCGGGGCGAATGAAGACGTTATCAAGCACGGCCGGGCGACGGTCTGAAAACCCGAGTTAGTATTCTCCCACTTCATCTTATGCAGATTTCATGCAGATTTCAACCTACTTCTTATCTCGACGAGCTTGTCCTGCTCGACGACGTCCTCCAACTCCTTCTTCTCCTGCTCCTTCTTGTTCACATCTCGCTTCATGTTCGAGATCTGAGTCGCAATCTCTTGGTATCGGTCACCATCTGTGGATCTAAACGTCAAGCTCCTTACGAAGTGAGCTGAAGCATCCTCGAATGGCTGATCGTCCTTGCGTCCGACACCCTGACCTGGCGACAAAAAGTTGACACGCAGAAACGACCACTCGCCTTCGTCGCTCTTAGAGGCGTTCTTGATTGTGTTGATGTGGAAAGGCACAGGACGGCCCATAACAGGCAATACAACCGTATCGTTCCTCGCGTCAACCACGATCTGCAGATCTCGGACCTTGGGAGGGAATTGGTTGTCGCGCTTGTACGAATCAAAGCGTTTGAACTTCTTGACTTCGGTGCCGTTTTTGCCGCTGGTCGACTCGGAAAATCGGGCGAGACCTTCTTTCTGCTTCTTGGAAGCCAACTCTTTCTGATGCTCGCGGCGTTTTTTGTCGGCGTCCTCGTCAACCTGTGTGGATCTCTCGGATCTCAACCTCGTAGAAGTGATGTTTTTAGTAGCAACAGCACCAACTCGGGAGTCCTTCTTTTCTTTCTTCGGTGTCGGTTGGGCCTCATCCTCATCCTTGAAGAAAAAGGAATTCGAGTCGGCGTCGATAGGGGTTTCACCGGTGAAAACAACGGCTTCGCTGGACGTAACGCGGATCGTGTCGGTGATAACAAGAGAGTAGATCTTGCTGTTCTTGTCCTGCGGTTGGGGATTCTCGATGTCGCTGAATCCTGTTGTAATGACGAGCGTCATGCCGTCCTTCAAAGTGCGAGAGTTCTTGGCGTTGAGGATCAGAGTAGGATCTCTGTTCTCCAGACCAACGCCCCAGCCCACGTTCTTCAAGAAGTGCTTCTCCAAGTCAGGCTTCTTGGCCTTGATCATGCTCAGAGCCTTGCTGTAGACGTCCTTGATAACGACGCCGTCGCGAACCTCCTTGAGAATCATGTTGTGGATGTTGAAAAGAAGCTTGTAGTTGCTCTCTTGCGACTTGTTCGGATCGACGAGGTATGTACGGGCAATTGCGGAGCAGTAAGACTTGTAACGCAAGCCCATAGCCGCCACAATGGTACCGGGATGCAGGATATCGTCGTTGCTCTCCGAGTTCATCTTCAGGTCGTATTTGCCACCGCTCTGGACGAGAGGTCCCAATACCCAATCCAGCTGAGCAGGATCCAAGTCCGCGGGGAGCTTGGTCTTGTTAGGGAGCTCGACAGTCTTCCAAAACTTCGTATCGTCGAGCTTCTTGTCGACCTTGTCCGCCAGTGCGCTGTGCTTGACCTTCTTCTCCTTATCGAGAATGTCCGACATTTCCTCAAGGAAAAAGGGGGTCATCAAGGCTACACAGGCCTTGGAAGCGGTTCTCATGGCTCGCAATTCGGTCTCGTCCTTGGTTGAAAAAGCGTGCTGGGAGAGGGCTTGAGATATATCGACCTCCTCAACATCCTTGCATTGGTCTGCGAAGACCTTCTTCCACTCCTCGATGAAAGGGCCCTTGGAGGTGTCCTTGGCGATAGTGCCAACCTTGTTCTGTATGCGAATTGTGTTAGCGGCGATTGCTGCCTGGCGCAAGCACAAAGGAATGACTCACGCCTGCAGACTTTATGGCATCTGCCAACTTGACGAACAGCTTCTCGTTCTCGGTCGCGTCCTTGCCTCGAACTAGGACTTCAAGGGGGAACCGGCCGCCTTTTAGTTGGTCAAGATGCTTAGCTAAGAGATTGTCAGCCGAGGGTTGTCGTAAGCGCGCGTTTTTTATGTGATGGAAGGACCTCCTTACCCTTCTTCGCCGTTGTCAGGATGTATATGGTGTCGACCGTCAGCAGCATCATCGTGGTGGGAAATTCGTAGCCGAGTAGCCAAAACTGTACCAGAAAGTGTCAGTATACAGTCGAACAATCAATCGGCAAGCGCATTCGAGTCTGGCGCGTCGCCATGGCCGCCGTCGCCGTGGTCGCAAGCAAGGGAGGAGGCGACTCACATGCATAGCGTTGTTCTTGTGCAGCTCGGGGACTTCCTCCACCTTGCCCATCATCACGACGATGGACGAGGCGCCATTGAAGACGCTATCCTTGGATCGCAAGTCATTCTTCCAAGCGCCTGTAAAGCGCATAAGGCGGTCGTGGAACGCCTTGCTGTCGATTTTGATGTCCCCCATCGTCGCTGCGTGACCGAGTAACTAGGCGTGATGGGCAGAGAGAATGGGGTTGGAGACGGAGAGGTTGGCTGCCGGGTCGACGCGAGCAAAAATCCACGCGTAAATGGGTGCAAGGTCCAGGAACTTAAGTGGGTCCTTAGTAGGTGTCACCACGTGACGTGACCGTGTCGCACCAAGCTCTGTGAAGGCGCTGGAGTACACTGATGGTTAGTGGAGAGCTCGCCTCAGAACCCCAGAAGTGCTGAAGAGTCTGGTGACGGCTTGCCTGCTCCCAATATCGGCAGGTAAGAGTTGTAGTTGGAGATAACGGATCTCAGCTCAACCTTACTACCTAAGTGCTGAAAAGAGAAGGCAGCAGTCCCGTACTCAGGCTACCGCAACTAAACAAATCGAATTAACTTTCGCAGCTCCATCGTCCATCGCTGATGCCTTGGATAAGGAGCAAGGAGGTAAAGCAGTTTTGGTGAAGGTTGCAATATACTAAAGTAGGCGTGCACTTCCCAGCTGAAACTAAAGTCACAATGCTATATGTCAAATCGACCCCCTGGGCGCGCGCGGTAGGGCGCAATATGCGCGCAAAAGTAGCGCGAAATCCAGCTAAATCGGGCAGTATTTATATTAGCTAGTTTTAGGTATAATAGTTAATTACTATAAATAGTAATACTAGTAAAGGGGGGGAGGGGGGTAATATTATAGCACTAGGCTAGGCTTACTTAAATTTTAAGTTATAAAACTACTAAGTTATATAATCCCTAGGTAACTTATTAGCTTTCTATAGCTATACTAGCCTATAGCTAGACTTTTCCCTTCTTTAATATAGAATCTACTTAATATAGTATAATTAAAGTATATTAACCTTTACCTATTCGCGATTTATAATACTTAAGCTTAAAGGGCCTGTATATAATATATAGCCTACTTTAGAGTAAACTAAACCTATAGAAGTATTAATACTTATATACTAAAAGCACTAATAGCCTTTTTCTTAAGTCTATTCTATAATATTTTAAAAAAATATTAAGTTCGGAATTACGCTATAGCCCCTTCGCAAAAAAAAACTATAATAAATTTACCTAGTTTATAAGTATAATTTAGGAAATATTATATAGGTATTTTAACTTATACCCTCTACTAGTTAAGGAAAATAATATAGGAACCCTATATATTCCTACTACTTATAAGTA